>JAECUM010043895.1:0-61129 GCA_016617855.1 Megalonaias nervosa
TATATATATATATATATATATATATACTTACATTATCAATATGTATGTATGCATGCATGTATGTATGTATGTATGTCCTTAATTCATTTTCTTCATTTAACTTATATTGACCGACGATGAGATACATTTCAACTTTTTTCCAATATGTTAATATATAGCAATCTAAGGGACTATATAAGAAACTTTTGCAAAGTATGTAATTAATTTCATTCAACATGCAAAGTTATTAGAAACAGCTTCAAAGATAATGATTAAAGAGCATTAAGGAAAGAAAGATATTTACAAACATAGACACATTTTTGTATAAATATGTAGTTTTTTCTGATGTGTTTGTGTCCTAGGTTTCTATTTGAAATATAGTATGTAATTTTCAACTTTTTGGTTTTCTTCTAAACCTTATTCTTACGCTCAATAGGGTTAATTTTATTTGTTTCCTCAGTGATATGTGATTTCTGCAAGGCAACATATGCTGATACCCTTTGTGGTTTTAAAATGCACTGAATAGCATTACAATTTCGTTTCTGTTTGAGATACTAAAGCCTTGTTCATTATTCAATCCTATGTTATCAACACAGACGACAGTCATCGTCTAAACACCCGTTGGGTAGTCGCACACTTTCCTAACGAGCAAAGTGTGGAATATTTTGATTCTAATGAATTACGTCCTCTGGAAGTGGACAACACTGACTTTATGAAAAGAAATGATGTATCTACTCAATTCAATAACTTGAGATTAAAAGGACTAGATTCCATTGGGGGTGGACGGTATTATGTATTTTTGTCATCAACGCAATCTTGGATTTCCCTTAGAATATTTAATTACTTGTTTTGATCCTGAGTACTCTAGAATCGCAGAAAGGTGGTTTTGTGAACTTTATTGCTAGCTATTTTTTTTAGCACAAAAACGAAATGTGTATCAATGGCAAAATGATATTGTTTAACAGCACTGGTATTCTAATCTGACTTCACAAAGCAGTCGACCTTGTAAATACCATCATCTTTAATCTTTTGGTACTTTAAAAAAAGAGGACGGGTCATGCCCCAATCTTCTGTTTTTTAAAGTTCATGTTTCAGTTAGCGGAGGTGATTACCAACTTTATTTGGGGAAAATAACTTGTCTTTGCTCGTTTTATAGAAGCAGAAAATTACTTTTCGACATACACTGTCGCATTCTAACTGTCGATCTTTGATTTTTTCTAAGAGGGATGTTTTCCTTCAGGCCGTGCCTAGTAAAATTTTTGTTAGTAATTGTGGAGTATTGGTAAATCTAAATAGCTTGAAACTTTAAAGTTTTATATGTATCTTTCAAATTTGTAAAGAATTATACCATTTTTAAAATTTTGTTCTACAATTTGTAAAATATAATTAGGACATTTTCAATTTATTAGGACATTTTCAGTTATGCTAAAATCAGCCTGGACACGTTCAAATCTGCCGTTCTGCACTTAGCATTTAAATAAATGTCACAGTAAATGTATGTACAGTGTATATACGTTGGGTTTTTGTTTAGCTTTTAGATGTTGTTTTGTTATTTTTTTTTATTTATTTTTTTTAAATTTTCATCTTGCACGCATGCATAATGATCTCCTTCAATTATTGATATTTGTCAAACGAATTTCTACCAAGTACTGAAGTTGAAACTGAAGTTCAAAGTATAGTCAAAGCCAAATATAATACTAAGCAACATTCGAGAGAATACGAAAGCAAAATATTAAATTTACAGTTCGGGCTTAAGATCTCATCAGCTTCTCATATCGCACAAATATCATATTAATTTTAAATTCGAGAAATATCACTCGTAAATCGTTAATACGTGACAGGATTGAGAAGATTTGGCAAAATTTTGAAACAAATTTACCTGTTTTTGAATTCCTTCGTGTTTGCTTGTAGATAACGCCTAAAGATAATTTGTCATGTGTAAAGTATGTTTTATTCTATTTTAAACATGGCCGACAAAGAGCAGTATTGATGGCATTTAAACTCCGATCCTGAAAATATTGTTGTTCATACAAATATTAATTAAATGTGGTAAAAAATATATTGTACAACAAATAAATAATAAAATATATTGAATGGTTAACTACACAAGATTTCGGGAAAAAAAAGACTTTCATTAGGAAGGTTCATTTTACCCGCATGAATGACCAGTGACAAGGAAACATTAACATACGGGCATATAAAAGATACAACGATGGTTAAAAATACATTTTGACAAAGACGGATTATCTTTTGAAAATAGCCATAATCTCAGAGATTAAAGATCAGAAAGGGAGATAACATGCAAAGCCCTTTTAGGGATATCTGCAAAACAAAAATCCTAGTAATGAGGTTAAACAGTTCTACAACAGAAACTCGTGGAGTTGCTGGGAAAGGAAATCACTGAGTAATTTTCAACGAGATCAAACAAAAATGTACATATCGTGGAAATCTTTCAGACATGACTAAAGTCTGGAATGTGGATGTTTTCCTCTCAAAATTAAACCAGAAAATAAATTCTAGTCTTACCAAAACTGATTCATGTATACAACTGATATTACCTTGGTTGTTTGGAAGAAAGAATGCAATAAGTCAAAATTATGGATCAGTCTATCCGGTGATTTACAATTTATACATTTCTAACTCCAAAAGTCAAATTTGGCAACCAGAATTACAGAAAATAAGCAATATTTGTAGCAGGCAACCGCCCTAACTTTACCGAGGAAATAATCTAAATCATGTTATCATTTGCAGGTACGATATATTGTGAAAAGCAACAAATTTCACAAGAGAAGCTGGTCGGATGAAGGATCACATGAAAAACCAGATACCTAAAATACAGAGATTACATAAAAGCAAACGAGATTAATCTAGCAATACAATGGGGGAATTGCAAGGATTAGGATTCAAAATCAACAGAGAATTATGTGCTAATGAGGAAAACAGTAAACTTACGATTTTTTTTTTACACGAAACGTCAATCATACGTTACTGAGATTAAATAGCAAACTTCGTTACAGCTTTTTCCATGTAAAAATAACGTGATATCTGAAGACCCCACACAAAAATTATCATGCAACATTACATTCGACCGTTACCTACAATATGATTTTGAAAAAGCTGCTGAGGTTTGCAATAGTCCCATTATAAACAATGTTATCAATCTCGTGCATTTTGGCCAGTTCATAACAGCTACGTAACAGAGATTAATTGTTACCTTTCAAGTGTTACATAATAAATAGCATTTGCAAGGCGAGACGCGTGAAAGGGCAGTACAACAACGCATGCTAAAAGGTAGCAAGAAAGAAAAGGAATTAACCAAGAGATTAGATATTACATCGGCTTGAGAAACAAACAAAAAACAGTAAAAAATATATTGTAAAAATAAAACTTCCATTGAAAAAATAAAAAATTAGTATCAATGACGCCAAACAAAGCCTCTAACCAAACCCCATGTTTTTCTATTGGGTTAATTTATTTTTGTTGTTGATATTTTCAACGATTATGTTTCATCTCTCATATGGCACATTCGTTTACACGTCGGGTACTTATTTCGAGCATCACCCTCCCTGCTGCTACCTTTTTGTACGAACATGTCGTTGAAATATGGTAAAAGAAAATTAATTAGTTTTATATAATTATAATAATCATTCCCTTGGAAAATACTTTTATGAAAAATTACAGACTTACACCACCAGGATACCAGCGCCCCTACGTCTGTTGCACTCAAGACAGGTCAGCATCACGTTTTGGTTTTTTTTTTTGTGTGGCCGAGACTACTATTAATCCTATCTACGGTAAATTGTCTGGGATTATTATTCGAATACTGCCATGATATTATTGTATTACAGCTCGCACAGTGATTATTCTGTTGTTGTTTCAGTGTCATGATAAAATCAACATCGAGATCAAAGTCACGTTTATTTATTTTTTTTTTTTTTGTCAGATTGCTGATAACTAGCTAATTTTTTCTTTACTGTATCTTTGCAATATTTATTAGTGATTTCCTCGGTCATTACGCGATCTGAGATATTTTTCTGGCCCTCGAAACCGAGAGATAAACTAAATTCGACCATTCGATTCTATCATCGATACTCCAGATGGTTGTATCAGAAATAGTTAATCCCTGTGACGAGTGAATCGTTATAGCATATCCTAAAGTCCACGGAGAATTATCCATCGTTAATGCGCTCTCAACGACATTCACATCAACAACAACAATATCATTAAGAACGAGTTTTCGTTTCTCATTCGTTCCTGGAATATTAACCTAAATATTTTGTTTTTGTGTATCTGCTGGGCGATAACAAAGCGGCACAGGCAAATCCGAAAATCTTTCATTGTGTAACAGAAATAATTTCTCTTGGAGTGTATCACACACTTAACTTCCTACTTGCGACTATCAAATCATCAGGTTTCCACAAATTCCAAAAATCATTCATTGTAGTTTCTGGAATTACTTTCCGCATTATTTCACATTGAATTCACATTGAATTCTATCCGGCTGTAACCGGATTAATCTTTTAAATTCTCTCAGAGGTTCATCAATAGCTCTATGATCATCAGTTATCTCCTCATAGTAATCTGAACTTTTTCAGCCATCCATGTGGAGATGATCCAACAAAAGGTGGAGGTTGTCCATGATCGCCACACATAATGATCGCAGTATTTCTCGCCGACAGCCAATCAAGAAATGTTTATAATACTTCCAACCGTACCGTACAGATCTCATCCCAGATAATAATCTTAGGAATATATATCTCGCCCATCCGCGATGGAGTCCATATATCTCCCTTCCATCGAAAGAAACTATGATATGTACACGAATTAACTCCACGTTTGTTCATTTCTCGTGCAATTCTGTGTGTTGGTGTCAAAACAATCATATCGGCGGATTTATTTAATCGTCGCAATAAGTCGGTCACACGCGTTGTTTTACCAGAACCACAGCACCCGTTGATATAAACAGTCTTATGTCGGGCCACAGATGGAGCCAACGAAAACTCTGAAAAACTATTATTTTTATAATATATTTCCTCGGGGTTATAATCGGCTGATTCAGAATAATCAAACATTTCTTCTCGTTTTATTCTCCACGATCCCAAAGACGCGTCATTGGAAATTCGTAACTGTCTCAACGATTCTGTGTATTTTTTATTGATATGAAACGATTCCGTAGCGACTCTAACCGCGGTATCAGAAAATCTATTTATCATCGATAATAAATTTATCGAAACATACGCAAGCATCAAAGATCTTAAATGAGTAAACTGTGATGATTCACCTTCAATATAACTCACAAACGTCCCTAATTTAGTTCCATCAGATAAATAAGCATTTTCTCGGCTTATAAATGTGCTTCTCTCTGCTGTATCAGCAATTATAAAACCCAATTCCGCATCATCCATGATTATTCTACAACAATGTCGTTTGTGATCATGCGATTCCCTTTGCGTAAATTTACCAATTATTTTCCTCCCAAGATCCTTTGCGAGTTTATATTCAAAATCAGTTATATCAGGATTTTCATCATCAGAATATTTCTTCTGTTTTGGTAACCAAACCTGTTTCTGCGGACTATACGATATAATTGCTTCAGTGAATGTCGATGACACCAAAATTCCCGTATTAATCATGTATCGTACCAAAACTATTGGAACCCAATTTTGTTCTGAAAAATGTCTTCCAATCCAAACATAAACGATCGGATGGAGATTCCATGCGAACTCGAATGATTCAATACGGGCGAAACTAGTCATATCAAAATCTGGTAATGGTCCATTTATCGCAACTCTGATCATCTCGTGTGTTGGATGTCCAAATCTTTTGATATACTCAGAACATTCTCCGTATCCAAGAAAACTTCCGGGATAACATGTAGCCATATCAACCGATATAGCATCTTTGTGAACGTATTTGGTATTCCATAATCCACCGTGTCCGTATCCGCAGCAGCTTAGCTGCACGTCTTCGAGAAAATCTAATCGTGTTGGTAACCACAAATTCTTCTTTTGTGCAGCGTGTGCAGCAACTGAGGGAACGGTAAAACAATTACTGAATAATTGTTCAGCATCATCGTTCGCGTATTTCAACGCGAGATTTTTCATTTCTTTGCGTAAAGATTTCGTACGGTAAATATCTCCATTAGGCCGTACAAACTGATCACAGTTTCCTCATTCCGAACTTCGAAACAACCACACAGATACAGGATCGCTCTAAAATCAAACATATTGCCACTATAGAATTTAACGATTCGATTTCGTGGAAATATTGTTACATCGCTTGTCCACGCGTGTGCGTTATAATCAATAATCTCTATCGGAGTCCATTTTTTTAATATTTCGCCTCGTGTAAAATCTCCCCGGTTAATGTCTTTACCGTAATCGGGAATTTTAATTTTACTTCTAATGCAGTAACATCGTTGATAGACGCTCCGGTATTTTTAACAGTTTCCGCCCAATCGTTTATTATTTTACGCCTCGAATCCGTTAAACCGTTTCCTCGTTTGGCTTTACAAAATGTTCTGTAACACGCTCGGTGACACAGTTCAGTCGAGTAAGTTTCATCGGGAGGTGTTTGCCAACATCAGGTTTATCACTCAACAGATATATCGCATAAACAACTGCTGTAACAGGATATGCTCGTTCGTAATAAGGTTTATCGATTCCAGTGAGTATTCCTGGTTTTGATGTTTTATTTATTGTACAATACTTTTACTATGGCTCTGAAGAGAAGTCACGCGAACAGGATCACGTTTGTCACGGATAATCCATGTATTGTCGTCTGTTGCTGCAATAAATTTTATTCTAAAAATATATTTTCGTTCGGCGTCGAGATTATTAATAATCGTCGCTGCACGTGTATCATTCATAGTAAGCATGAACAACATTTTTATTGTCGTTTATAATTCTGAAAGTCGACCACACATAAGCTGCACCATCATTGTGAAATATCCTCTTGGCTTCGCTGATTTTATTCGTCAAATCAACATCAATAAGATCTTTTCTAAATAATTCAAATGTTATTCTGTCGAGATCAAATCTATATGCTGCCTTATCGGATTTTCAAACGACAGTGATTTAATTTTTTCAAGAACGTTCTTAAATTTTTTTCTGTGTGTCTCAAGATCAATTATATTCTCCACGAGTTCTTGTAAATCACAATTAGTTTTTGGATAACTAACGCCACGCCCTGTGATATTTTTATAACGATACAACAACTGATTTGCACGTTTGTGGCGTGGTGTACTAAATTTTTCATAAATCCTATTGAATTCAACTATATAATGTGGTGACTCTATCACCGAGATTTTTTTATTGCCGCCTGAATATCACTGATTAATCATTTCTTGGAATATTCATCGTTTGTTGGTTTACCAAATATTTTCGAATAAAGTTTTCTAGCACGAACAATAACATCCCAGTTGAGCAGTTTATATACATCTTGTGTTTTCTTGTTTTGAGACATTTTTATTGTTATAATATTATACAGAATTCATATCTCATTAAAAATTGAACATTTGTCTGTGTTATATTATGTACAATAATGTCATTTCAAATTGGAATGAACCGTTGTAAGTAGTTACCCCAAGGATCTGCCAAATATTGTGATAAGCGATGTTACGGAGAATATTGTGGCGTACACAATCAATCAATAAAGAAAGGATCCATAGGACCAAAACCATGTTTGTGCTGCGGAAAGGGTATACGAGGCAAGCTTGAGATCTGTACAAAGTGCGACGGAAACAAATACAGAACGATGTTGATTTATTACGAAAAAAGATCTCCAAAATTTTATATCACGAAAAAATAATCCTCCATCGGTTGAGGAGTTTCTGCGTGAACAAACCGAAATAAAAGATCAACAAAATAAAATTAGATAAAAATTTTGTAAAAAAAATAAATATGAAACTTTCAGGAGATGATATTAGCGCAATAATATTAATTGATTCTGTATTTCTTTAGTTTTGTTACAAAATGATTCATGGATCAAACGGTGAAAAATATTATTTACCGCCACTAGAGGATAAAGTTACTTTCAGATTCATCAATAATGAAATTATACCTTGCATCAGCATGATAAGTGATTTTAGTCCGTACGCTTTTGAAAGAATCTGTGCTGCGTTTCAAAGTAAGTTCAAACAACGACTTGATTTATTGTCTTCCAAAGGAAACAATAGAAAAATTTTTCACAGGCCACTCACCAAAGAGGAAAAAGATGCGAAAATGATCGTCGATGGGCTGATTCAAAATCCCATGCTTCTACGGAAATGAACGATCAACAAAAATAAATATTTGAAATATTACTGAAATAAATAAATATATTTCGTATAAGCGATAATCCACCTCCGGGTTGTAAAATTGTTTTCAGGATAACAAACAACGGTGAAATAGCAGCAAATGTTCGTTGATAAATTTTATGAGGGTTTTCCACATAAATCACATACTGCTATACCTGTTTCACGAGATGAACTAGCGAGAGAACGATTAAGGGAAAAAATTATCAAAAAGAAAAACTACTGGATTGTTTCAGAACTCCAAACATTATTTTACCAAGCAGAAATAAAACTACGGAGTTCTCTGAACTCTGCAGAAGAAAAATTATTACAGAAAATAAATATTACAGAATTACAAAAATAACTGTCACATAAATAGGCTCAACAACTGCTGTTGTTGGTGGAACATTTAGATGTAATAACGATATATTTCATTCCATATAAAATTTAAAGATTGATATTGCGCCATCAATGTCTCCATGTCATTTATAAATTTGTTAGCGGCAGAATTCTTACCATCATAATCAAGCATATATTTTCCGCATCTTTTGCTCATAATAAATAGTATTTCACGCAAAATTTCAGCCATATCTTCTTATTTGTTGTCCACTAGTTTTACACGAAAAGTTTTTATTTTATTTTTTAATTCCATAACTTCATCTAAATTCATCTTTTCCTTAATTTCATTGCGGGTATTATCTTCTATTTATTTTTTCTTTTTTACCTTTTCTTTAATTGTTTCAGATTTTGTTTTTGAGAGAGTTTTACAAGAACCAAAAGAAACCACAAATTGACTCAACACTGTTTGTCTGTTGTATAAATAAACATGTACAAAGAGAATTATTACAGAAATAAAACTATTACAGAAACAACTGTTACAGACATCTAAAGAAAAACTAACAGTAATAAATAAATATTATAATCTGAATAAATCTAAATCAGAATTTTAAAAATATTATAATCCGAACCTATGCCAGAATAAAAATAAATATTATGATCTGAATCTGGACCAGAATAAATATTATAATAAGAATCTGAATCTGAATAAATCTGAATAAAATATTATAAAGAAATTTTATTTTTTTACTGATTATCGGCTGAAACTTTGAAATCAACGGGTAAATATCCCATCAAATTTACAAACGATCGCTTTGCTATTGGGACTGATTTCTGATTTTAATCGAATAAATACCCCATCAAATTACAATAATCAGTTAGTAAATGAAATTTGAGTACCATCAACTCCATCAACGACAGAAATCAGTCAGCAAATGATATTTTTCTTATAATCAACATCAAACAAACAAATATTAGAATCTGAAACTGAAGCAGAATCTGTGTCAGAATAAATATTATAATGAAATTTTGTTTTTTACTGATTATCGGCTGAAACTTTGAAAATCAACCAGTAAATCTCCCATCAATTTTACAAAATCAGTCAGTAAAATGAAATTTAAGTACCATTTACCCCATCAACGACAGAAATCAGAAAATAAAAAAAAAATATTATAATCTGAATCTGAATAAATCTGAATCTGAATCTGAATAAATCTGAATAAATCAGAATAAAATTAAATATTATAATCTAAATCTGAATAAATCGGAATAAATCAGAATAAAAATAAATATTATAATCTAAATCTGAATAAATCTGAATAAATCAGAAAAAAAATAAGTATTATAATCTGAATCTGAATCCGAATCGGAATCAGATAAAAAAATAAATATCATAATTTGAATCTGTATCCGAATCGGAATCAGAATAAAAATGAAATATTTTATCTGAATCGGAATCGATCATAACAGATTCATATCAACGCCGAGAGTTTTATCAGCATCTTGTAGAAATGCCTCGTCACGTCTTTTTTCAGTTTTGTTTTTTTCTCCAACAAATCGTTTTTCTCAGATAATTTGTTTAGTTCTTCTTGTAACGAATCGTTTTTCTCCGTCATCCTTTCAATCTTGCGGCAAAGAATAAAATTCTCGCTGAAAACTTTATTAAAATCATTTTCAAGTTGTTGTATCTTCTTAGCCGCTATAGACTTATCTTTTGCACACGTATCCCTGTTTTTCTTATCCAGCGCTTCCAAATCATCGTTTAATTTTTTAATGTTATTTGCAACTGATCATTATTTGTACGAGCTCGCTCAAGATCGGATTTAAGCAACTCACGATCAGCTATATCCTGTTTCAACTACGATTTTAATTTTTTTACAAGATCGTCTGGTGCTTCACATGATGTTACTTTTCGCTCGAGATCGGATAGTTCAGCTAATAATTTCTTGTTGTAATTTTTATAACCATCAATTATCGAAATAGTTTCATTATTAGTCTGCTCAAGTTTTTCAGTAAGGGCTTTTTGTTGCTGTATCTGACTTTGTTCTTTTACAGGTGCTGCCAACTTTTCACTTTTCTTTTTTAACTTCTCCTCAAGTAATTCATATTTTACTGACAGAAGTTTATGTTTGTCAGACAATTCGTTTAACTCTACTCACAGAGAATCACAATTATCACAAACATCAAATTCTTCTTTTGATTCATCCCAGATACGATACAAACGAGTTGACCCGATTTTATATTTGATGAGAATTTCAGAAACTTTTATTTTGCCACGAGCTGATTTTATTTCTGCTATTTCTTTTTTAGTGAGATCTTGCTTTTTGTTCATTATAACCAACAGCAGAAATATTATCGGAAATATTTTCAGTAACGTGAAAATAAGTGCGGCCTTTTATAAAATCGCTAAGCAATCTTAGTAAAGTAATTACAACTGAGATTTTTATATAATATTTTATTGCGATTTTATAAAAGGCCACACATATTTTGAATGTTTTTCTCTGAAAAAGTGGTTCAAACAAACGATATGGGCAGTATGCATGGTAGAAGTTTATTGTCATCATAACAAAATATTTCGCTTCTCGTTAACCTCAGCATTCGTGACTTTGAGATATATTTATCTTTAACATACATACATAGACATGTAAACCAAGCTGACCATTCATGCGAAGCCCATGTCACGCATACCATCTCATGTGCTAAGACATCAGTTTGCTGGAAAAAGACGACCTGAATATACAAGTGATAAAATACAAACTTCACCTTACGACTCTAGTTTCTAAAGAATTGTTTGAGGAATTTCTTAGAACAAAGGAGATTATTATATGCTCATTTTTTTCTCTGTTAACTTTACATTGTCAGAATCGTGCAATATTTTACGATATTGAACTCGTGCGCTCAATTCATATTGCATTCACGTGAATAAAGGAACTACTTTCTATTGTAAACAAACAATTTGTTTCTGAATGAACTAAAGCAGATGTTTCGTGGACTGCCACATTCCAGCTGCATTGGCAAATTCCGCGTTAACATTTTTGATACAATGTTTCAGATTTAGGCTAGCTATAGACGCTAGACAGGGTCCTTAGAAATAATATGCAAGTGACAAGGCATAAACTGTCATCTTTAGCTGGTAATAAGATTGGCAAAAATATACTTACAGTTTTACATCCTAAATTTCCTCAAAATGTACTTTCTTATGTTACGTATATGTAATTAAATTGCTTGTGTGTTAGTTTTAAAATTCTTTTTTATTTTATTTTTGTTTCATTACATTTTATTGTAATGATTAATGCAGGGATTCGAAATTCTTTTTCAGTAATCCTGTTTATATAAGACGTAAAACGTATTGCATTTGCAATAGTTTTAGTTTACCTTGGTCAGCGGTAGTGTAATCGCTACGCACAAACGATTGGCTATTGCCAAGGTCATTTCGTCTAGTCTAGATAAACAATGTCTTATTTTTAAATTTATTTCAGAATGATAGTAGATAGGGGTTCTTCTTACGTGACGAATTGCATTTTCCTTATTGCGTGTTTCAAGTGTTAGGAGACCTCGTAGTCTGTCTCGCGAGAACGGGATGATAATTAGGGTAGATATAATATTCTTCCCGAGCGCTTATCAGTCAGTTGTATTCCTGATACCTAGAAGGCTGGATAGGTTATTTTATTGTTGAAACCAGATTGTTTTTGAAGTTCATTTGTTTTTGCAATTTAATAATTTATTCTCTAGAAAACCAAACGAGTGTACTGTTTTATAAATTCTGGGAGAAAGAAATTCAGTGGAAACTTATTCTGGAATTATTCGGACACATAAACTGTGATTCAATTGAGGAATTGCTAATATTTGTACAAGGACCACATCTGACGTCATCGCCTTCCATATTGGAACATCGTCGAGATTCGAACTTGGATTCTAATAGAACTATTTAGTGATAGGACTTGTATTTTTCATTCTTAGGATTAAATTTTGGATTATACGCACAAATCGTAAGTCCTATTTTCCAATTTTTACATTGTTTTCTAGGGAAATAAATTATTTTGTTAAAATATACAAAGCTTGTTGTCTTCACTCTTTTCTCTTATTATTGTACGAGCCTACACGTAACACTTAGTTCTGCAAATCCGAATTACATGAGCCATGTCATGGGTTCTCAAGCTTGATTACACATTTCGAAATTGTATTGTAATTTCGAGTATATTCCAAGTGCAATTACATCCTCCTTACTGCACTCAAAATGAAATAAACATTAAATTCCGTAGCGTCTTTTCGATAATTGCAAATGAAAGACTTCATATTTTTCCCACATTATAATTTCAAACGTTCAATGACAGAAGAGAACACACTTGCAGATGTCAACACGCTTCTGCCTCGCTGCCTCAATACGATGTATATTTCATGTAGAACTGGCACAGACGCTACTGACTGAAATGCGATGTACTTCATGTAGATAAATCCAGTCCATAATCATGAAATTTCGTCGAATAAAAAAATACCAAAATCTATTCATTCCAGATCAAATGGAAAAGTTGTTGCAATGCGCATTCATTCACAATATGACTCCAAATTTCAATTTTAAGTAGACCAAAACGCCATTAATAATCTTGTTGTGTAATGATGAATCTACGCTTGTATATTTAGTTTGGAATACGGCATACATTCAGTTGCTTTGTTTCTTGTAATGTATTTTTGTTTATATACTTAAGCCTTGGGTAGAATAAGAAAATGAGCATATAATAAAAAGGTTACTGAATTTATATGGGAAAATATGAACTCGTTTTGTCGGATGGCTATACTGCACTCCCAAGGTCGCGCAGTATAGCCATCTGAAAAACTCGTTCATATTTTCCCATACAAATGCAGTAACCTATAAATATGTCATGCTTTCTTCTTACAATAGTTTACACAAGACCAGTATGATGTAAAACTATTGAACAATCAAGGCGACTTCTAGGTGATCAACTATACAATGGTGAAAAGAAGGAACAAAATTGTATTGTTGTCTAGTAACACTCTCCACAAGATAACAAAGTAAATGTATATATTCTACGCTGTCTTTCAAGCGAATACAATCTCATACAAATCATTTTTGCAACAATTCCACTTGGATTAGTGGCAGACATTAGAAAAGAGCATATAGTGAGTCATGCGCGTATCCGCATCTTGAGGATAAGGTACATTCAATTACATCATAAAATCAACCTTTGTTATAGGCATGTTTTATCCGAAGATCTATATAGTTTGATACTTATATCTTCCTACTGCCTGTATTATAATAGTTGGTGTTTGCTGGTCGACCAATAAAAGGTCTGTGCAGAAAACAGTGAAAGAAGACTAGCTTCTTCCTAGTATTCTCAATTTATTTATCAATTCAATTTGTTTTAAGTTACCTGTCTTGGATAGAATGCAATGTTTCACTCAGATATGTGTAACTATTTCTCTTGTCTTATAAAGTCAACTGAAAATGGACACTTTACTTATAAATTTTATTGTGGAAAATGACAAATATACAGAACAGCAGGCAAGTTCGTTTTTCTATTGACTTCTAACCATATTCCCATCTTGCCTTTAGGATACGAGAGATTATTTGCCTCTCAAGCATGAATTCAATACTTGGATTTCAAGTCTGATTTACTCTATATATGCACTTTCTATAGTCATGCTATTTTGGTGCCTCAAGTCAGCAATACAAAAAATAGCATGACTATAAAAGGTGAGGAAAAGATTGCTTATTCATTGATGTTTGCCGACAAAATGTACATCAAATTTTTGTCAGACTGAATTCAAATTATCCGTTTTAATAAATTATATTTTAAAAGTGAACTTGAAAGAACACCTTGACAAAGAATTTGTGGAATCACTAAATGTAAGAAAGCATTATCTGCACAAAATCAGATATCAACTAAATGTAAAGACTTTTTCAATTACATTTTTATCATCTTGCTAACTTTTCTGTGTATCACGATTTTCAATAGAAACAGTGATGGTGACAGATGTATAAGTAGTTACGTCATTCTTAGAGTTAGTAATTAATATAAATCAATCATGACGACATTAAAAAAGAAAGCAAACAATATAACTTGACTACATTATAGTGACCCATATTTTGAAATATTGAATGAAAAATCTTACGAAGGCACACCTATTTAATTAGGGACTTTAAAAATAATTTCTGGTCGTTTATTTGGGTGCAATGGAAACAGTGTTTGAAGAAATCTACGTGTTTCTCCATATAAAATGAAAGGAGAACTTGTATATACTTTGAAACACAGTTAAGTAGAAAAATGTCACTGATTCATGAGAGTTTCTTTTTTAATACAGTGAGCTTACTTGTCTTTAATGTGACGTATTTATGTTGTAAATAGATCTTTAAGTGTTTTCAGTCGAAAATAAATATGTACACACTCTACTTACTGATAATCATCATTTGATACGTCGAAATATTCTAAAGCTGAATCGACTTTATAGCAGTAGGTTAACAGTTTCATTAAATCGTCAACAGCTATCGTTATACCCTTGTGGGTATTAGTCTTTCCTCAAACATTGGACTGCATGTCGAAAAAGAACGTAATTATGTAAATTCCATAAGAGTTTTACCTCAGCAACTGTGTTTGAATATTTAACAAATAGAGTAAAATTTAAAATTTCTTACCGTCTTATGATCAATATAGTTTACTTACTTTGCGTCCGCAGCTCGCGCAGTTTGTACTTATTTACAGTTTATACCTAATCTGTGGTCTGTACTTCTAAAACAATATGTCAAGAAAATAACTAAATGGATCTGAACGAGTAAGTTAATCCTTGTATGTTGACGTATATAAAACATAAGTTCGAAATTCTTGAAATATCATTCCACCTCTCACACAATAATAATAATAATAATAATAATAATAATAATAATAATAATAATAATAACTTTTATGATTAACTCAAAACATAGCAGAAATCGTATGCCAGTAGAGATAAATCGGCCTCTAATGAAGCCTGTTTATAGACAAACCTAACAGTTTCAAGTAAAATAGTCTCCTCCTAAATTATCTTTCATCAACGATTTGCTAATGTGCCTGTGGAATGGCGCAGAAATGTTTCGCTTAATCTTCATTTCCCGAAAATGTGGCTTGATCCAGCTGTCAAAACAATCGTGCAATATAGGTAAACATATTTCAGTTGTGATCGCTTTTGTGTAACATGCAAGAATACTACACCGCCACTATTGCAGTAAATCGGAAAAAGGCAACAAGTTACCTGGCAAGAGGGTAACATAAAACTAAGACATGATAGTTTATTCGTTCGCCCGTGTGAAATTACATTGTTGACTAAAACCGATTGTATAGATCTGGATAAATGATATTTCTTGTCATTATCGCTGTCATAAGCATGATTATTTACCTGAAGTTGAAATTTGGGAGTATCGTTATGCAACTTAGTATAGAAATGATTTGTTAATGGAAGTAGTAATAGTGGTGGTGGGTATAGCTGTAAATTTGTCATGACAGAATTATTGTATGCAGCTAGTGTTATAGCTTAACCATTGTCTATAATTTACTGCCGTCACGACTAGCAACGCTTAGTTGGTTACTTGTGTTATGTATATGAGGTCGTTGACGCTTAGTGCAAGGTTCGAATTAGCATTGTCGAATCAAGAAATATATTGAATTTTTTCTTAAATTATAAGCGTAATGGCCGTAAATTATTACACTCTGGACACTTTCAGTATATTTGGAAGAGCAGTGTTAGCTGGCAAGGGCTAGCTATCTCACAGTACATTAAACAAATACATATAAATCATCGTAGTACAGGCACAGAGAGAGAGAGAGAGAGAGAGAGAGAGAGAGAGAGAGAGAGAGAGAGATGTCACACAATTGTTTCTAACTGTAAGTTGTTGACTTGGAAGTTTGTCAACTTTCTTTTCAAACTTTTTTCATCAAATTCGTTTTCAAGTAACTATTTTTCATAAAAGTGTTATATTCCTGCATATTTATCTCTGTACTAAATGACATACAAGACAAGTTCAGTTGTAAAAGATTTTGCCTTGAAATAGTTTGCTTACGGAGGTCGTAGTAGTGGTAATAGTAATAGTAGTGGGTAAAGTAGTAATGTTTTGTCAATGGAAGTATTAGTATTGGTGATGGTTAGAGTGGTAGAATTTGTCATGACAGAATCATTCCTTGCAATTTAGTTTGATTTTGGTGTTTTACGGTACAACAACAACATAAGGATTTAGTGCCGAGGCACTTGGAGCAAAATGCCGTGACCAAGGACGCACCACAGTGGCGTACCCCGGCTGATCCTATGGTAGGATTCAAACCCACACCATTTATGTCGTGAGTCTGGAATACTAACCGCTGGCCCACTGCGAATCCATGTGTGTAGTTTAGTCTTAAAGCCTGCAGTAGAAGTGGGACTCAATACTTTTTACATGTAAAGAAAAGCAGAAGGACAGAGTCAAAAGCCCAGTAGATTAAACAAACACATATGCTTTTAATTAGTTTTATTCCCATGGGCTGTTTTCTCTTTCTTACTATCTGCAACTAGTAAACCATTTTCGGCTAACACTTGTTCAATTCCTGAAAGAGAAAATATTTTTAATAATGTTGAGAATTCACATTAGTTTGTCGTGTGGTTTATTATCCATGACATAGTATTAGAAAATATTATTGGTAACACAACATACACGTACAATTTTACTATACAGCATTTTTACTTTTGAAATATGTTTCTTGCATGTCATTTAACCAATTCTATAATATTTGTACGTTAATATGGGAACATACAATATAATACAGGACATACATGGATCAAGAATTACAAAGACGTAAGTAAATATCCTATGGCTCTAATACGATTTCCAATTTGACTACAGTTTTAAATATTTCTAGTAAGAATATACTTTCAATATAAATTGAATGAAATGTATCATATCTTTATAAACATTGATATATGTTAAAACTAAATGTGCCGAAATGTTTCTATTTTCTCAGAGCAGGTACTTAGCAAATTTTACTGATACAAAAGTTTGATTGTGAACGATATAACGATTGTTGAATATTTGTACTTTGTCTAATAGAAATGCTCATGGCAATTTATAAAGTCTTCGATCAATGTGCATGTTACACATTATTAATATGAATATTCGCTGTAACTTTTCTTTGAAATACAGATGAGTGTAAACAGCATTGGTACGCTTATATATAGGAGAATTTTAAAATTATTTCCGTTTTAGTATTAGTGGGCATATTACATTCCATAGCAATACTAACCTTGTTGATTACTTAAAAGTAGCATTAGCAAAGGCAAAAGAAGTGCTGTTGCTTTGGGAATTAGCATCAGCTCTGTTTTCGGCATTAACTTCGTTGGTGACGTTTAGTTTGATACCATCCTCTTCATTTTGGAATGGATTGAATAAAATGGCTCCTAACAGCAGGATAAGTGGCAGAAAGCCAGCAACTGAAATGAATTTACATGTATTATCATACACAATATTGTCCTTAGTCATCGTTGATAAACAAGGATGTTAATTTGTACCTTTAGTTTATTTGTCTTTCATCGTCTTTACCACACTTAATATTCTTTTTAGGACTTTAAAGGACACAACAAGCAACTCTCACGTTTGTTATGTTAATTCGTGCAAATAGCACTGCTTTACAAATATTAATCAAGACGAAACGCAATAATGACAATTTCTGTCAAAAGTGGAATGTAAAATTAGTTATTACATACATAAATCAAACATACAGAAACACACACACACACACACACACGCACACACACACACACACACACACACACATTTTAGAATTCACTTTAAGCCCGAATACTTATTTGGCTGCCTGAGTTCAAACAAAAAAAACATGATTTCTAAAAGCTAAGTTTGAGTGAGCTTATAGTAAAAATCAGGTACCTGAAGATATTGAATAAACCTTGTGGTAAGTCATTGGTCACATCAAACAGGTTTTGATCAGTTTCAATTTAAATTGATAATAATACTAGTACTCTCTGTGACAACGAAAAGTATACTTGTGTCTTTTTCGTGAAAAGCTGTAGATTTATTTCAAAGATGTGAACTACAAAGTTGGACAAAAGAAAAAAAGCAACGCACCTTCCATTTGAAAGAATAGGTAATTTGCACACAGCTATACATTTCTGCTCGTCAGATTTTACCTATTTGGTTTTGTGGTCGTGAAATGTTTAGACTTGAGAATATTCAGTTTGAAAACGTACGCAATGAATTCCTTAAAAAGATAATACAGCTCATCAAAAGTACAACATTTTATATGGTGCATGGAGAACTGGGAAGAAAGCCCGTCAACGGTAAATCTCGTATGAATGGTTTTGGGTCCCAGTTATATATGAAATAAACTATAATGTGACATGTAGATCCCAGAATGAAATGCAGAGTCTCCACTTCATCCAAAGGTTATAATTATTTCCTTCTCTAACATGACCTGAGTTTCTTTGGAATACATTGCTGCCTTTGCTCATGGTCAAACTGGGTACTCTCAGACTTAAACTAGATAGAAGGCGTTGGAAAAATATATCACATCATAACAAAAAAATGTTATGGTTGCTTTAGAAATGATATTGACAATAAATCTCACTATGTCCATCTGCAAATTATTTTAAAATGTAAACTATTAACTTTTGAAGCCTTATTTTTGAAAATACACTAAATGTTGTGAAATTTAAATAACTGCTTTTAATGGGAAATATTACTACGCAGGTACAATTATCAAAAGTTTTGAAAAACAACAGCTAGGAAATTTTCACAGTTGATACTGTAGCAATAATGATATCTCATGTCAATAGAAACACCTTGGTTTTTTACATCGGTCATTTATATGAATTAATCTTGTTAACAGTCACTCAGATATTCTTTTGATGATATGCAAATACCTGTGTATATGTTGAATGTACTTATCTGTAAGCATCCTCGTCCAGAGCATAGCATTGCTTATATTCATCAATATGTATGTATGTATGTATGTATGTATGTATGTATGTATGTATATAGGTGTGGACTGGGCTACATATGAGCATAAATATGCATCCCGAACGTGCTAGACCCATTCATGTCTAGTGCATCCACCCCATATCCAACTGTTTCTTCATGAAAACGTGCTTCGCGTTTGCATCAAAGCTGCTTTGTTTATTGTCTTATTTATATATTCGAGGTAGAATAGTTATCTTGTTGCATAGATGATGATGTATTGAACAATGATGGACTGATTGAAATCTTTCTGTAAAAATGACGTTAAGTATATGTCCACCTCGTTAAAGAGGCAAGCAAACAAACCGTATTGGCCTCATAAAATATAAAGGGTAAGAAAACGTGGAACGAAATACCTTATCGTCCAAGCAATTGCATCATCCAAAAATAATGGCCAACCACCGAATCGCGCGAACTACTTTAATTGATCTTTCCTCACAAACCACTAGTTAAATTCCGAACATCTTAAAATTGGAATAATATGCTGGTCAGGGCAACGCTAAAGCATGCCTCAAATCACGAAATAACTGGAATTCGAAACCGTATGGAAACGAGAGACACAAGAAAGTCTACACGAAATGCTAACAGATGGTGGAAACAAATACATTTTCTGGCACAATTACAGGTGAAAATTTCCATATTCACAACCAAGAAAATGTGATATACTTATCACATGCAATGTATGCAGTACCCAATATGTTGGTAAAACGCAGAAATTCAATATTAGAATGAATCTTTTTAGGTCAGACTGGCAGACCAGTAAAGTTTAAATCAGCGTAGTAGTGGACAATTCCCGTCCCATCCCATACTTTCAGTTATGTAATCCTGACTGAAATCTCTCATAACTCAAAATTCATAACTGAAAATAGTAAATTCAAAGAAATCCAATAGATTCGCCAGTTACGTACACTTAAATAAATAAGAATTGAAAAGTGGCAATTTTCCATGCGTAGGTGACAAGGAAGTTTCAAAATTATCATAAACACATTTTCCTGCCAATAATACGTTTTCCCAAACACTTGGTCTTCATCATCATTTTTTAAACAAAAAATGATAAATTTAAAACACACATATAATTTGCTATTATTTAATTTTATGAGCTTTATTAACTACTTTCAACATAATTTCTGCATGTTTTAAGTAAAGGCCAGTCAAAAATAAAAAAATACATCCTGAGGGATAAAATATAATCTGACAATCTTAGATGGTGCATAGATTTCATTCCTGACCTATTTGTTTGCGTTATGCATTGGGTTCCATTGCTTCAGTCATATCTGCCATGCTAATATTTTATCAGAACCGATCTTAAAACTGAGCAATGTTGAACCTCGCCCTTCTCATTTATTATTTCACTGTTTTGTTTTTATAAAGATCTGCAACGAATATTGCGTTTTTTGTGCTTTGTTTTTGTTTCGCTTGTGTGATGTGTGCTTTGTGGATTTGTTCCCTTCAAAAAAGCAATGCGTTTATTATTATTAGTATTATTATTATTATTACATATATATATATATATATATATATATATATATATATATATATATATATATATATATATATATATATATATATATATATATATATATATATATATATATATATATATATATATATATATATATATATAAATTACCCCAGTTGCCATTCGATCCACGTTCGACAACAACACTAGGTGGAAAATGTTTTCCGGGCACTGTCGCCAATAACAACATCAGGCACAAGATGACGGTTGCAAGGAAATTCAAAGTCTTCATTCTACAACACGTGGATTACAAGTAGTAGATAGATACATATACAGATATATAAATAGCGAAGACAAGATATACAGAGATAAAGAAATGTTAACACAGTGAGTCCAAATTGGAATCACGTACAATTATCTGGACTCAAACTTAGATCATTCAAGATAAGTGAATAAATAACTAATTATTTTAACACTGAAGGCTTAACAAAATATTGTTTGTATAAATTAAATATTTTGCTGAAGCTATTTCGAAATAGATTGAAATAATTCATCTACGAGGTTTCATTTGTTATATTTTCAATTGACGTCTGGACTGTTTCAAATGTAACAAATCAGCCTTTGATTGAACAGGCGATAGCGTATATTATTTATCATTTGTTATCGCCTAGTCGTTGAATGATTTCATCCTCGTGATTCTTGAAGAAAGAATGCATAATGCAAATGAGTTACCTCTTCTGCTTCTTTCCAGAATCGCCACCGAAATCTGTCTGATCTAGTGAAAATCTCTTAGGTCTATGCCTTCATCCCAATAAAGGGCACCTAAAATATTATAACTAATTAAAAAAACATATCCCTTGTAGGCAAATATCTGAACAGGAAGCAATAATTTTGTTGTATGAGGAAATGCATATGATTCTGTGTCCTCCTCAAACTGTAATCATCAATGTTAATCGAACTTTCTGAAATAATACTTTATGTCACTGTCTAATAAATCGTGATAAGCTTCTTTTTTTATCATTGAAATTAAAAATATAATCACAAGAATAATTTCATTAGTGTATTGTTATTTACCTCCTTTTGTGCAGAAATATTCATATATGAAATGACCATATGAAAAATGTGTCAAATGTATTTGTACCTACATTGTCAGCAATCACCAGTAAGTAATAGGTACATGTCAAATATTGGTTGTTATAGTCAATGTTCAAAAGGTGCAAATAAGGTAATTTTTAATATTCTTTATCAACTGTTATCTATCTCATTATCAATAGATTACATATGAACACAAGTCTTCGTCCTCGGTCTCCTTAAATGCATAAAAACATATGGTCGAATACACGTTTTTTAAATTATTTTCACCTTATTTTTTAATTTGTTATTATTTACTTATTTATTTATTTTTTATTTATTTATTTTTATTTTACGAAAACCTAAATAGTATCATAGGTGATATTGATCGGTTCTGATGTGGGAAATGTGATCCTCATTCTTGTAAAGCTCGCATTGTTTAGCATATCTGCACCAATCATTCTTCATAGATGGCATGAGTTTCAGTGAGTTTAGTAAGGTATTAATTGGGAGGAATTTTAAGACTCCGTATGAATTTTCTTTGGAGTTAGTCAAACATCCATACTTTTCAAATGTTTTGCAAATCAAACAGGAAGAGAAAGGAAGGGCATATGACTTACCTAACTCTGTTTAATATACACATGCGATTTAGTAGAAGTTACACAGTGTAATAGATACTAAAGAGAGTGACATGTAGAAAGCAAAACAAAATCACTATAAAACGTACAGAGAGATTTGGAATAACGAAATCCAACCAAACGGTCAACACACAAAATATACTTTACAATTTGAACAGTTGAATGACAAACATTTTCGTCCAAGTGCTTGAATAACCTGGCTGATGATTTTTGTGTGAATGCGTTTCTGCGAGATCGTATTCATAGTAGACATGTTTTGATCGATCCTGATTGTAAGGAAAACTATTCAAAGCGATGGGAACAATAAAAAAAACGATTTATTGATACCAACTTTCTGATGATACAGTTAATTACAAATATGCATTAATTTCATTTGTGATAGGTCGCTGAGTTGGAATGGCGTTTTAACATTGTGTAAAAAGATTGGAGAAAGTGACCATGAAACGTTTTATTACCATGAAACGTTTTATTACAAGTCAGTCGTACAAAAATAGCATGATTATGCAACGTGCTCTATGATTTATCTATTGGTGTTTGCCCACAAAAGGTATATTTTTTTCGTGTATGTTGGTCAGATTAAATTAAAACTATGCTCGTCAGACTAAATTAAAACTATCCGTTTTAAACAACTATATTGTAGGCATAAACTTGACAGAACATCATAACATGTGAATCTCTACTTTTGTTCCGCTTGGTTCATGACAGCATCTATAATAAATGTAGTTTTTATTCATGCAATAAATTCTAACCACCAGCTGTAATAAAGATATTAGATAAATAATCTTTTGTATACTCGGGTATCAAATTCTATTTTAAAATATTATAAATGTAGATTACATAGGATCTATGAGCAGATGTTTCATTTTCCAATACTAAACCCCGGAGGTAACTGAGCAATGAGATTCATTCCTATTTTGGATTCATTCCTTTTTAGGATTCTTATTTCACATGTTGAAACCAGTCTTCAGATGTGTTTAATGTTGTGTTTAGATAATTTCAGAAAGAAACATGTGTTTGGATTATTCAAAGGAGGTGAATCTCTTCAGGGTATTCCAAATCAATTTCAAAGAAGTGTCTGTGGTCACTGTTGCTGCTGCACGTCGTTTATCTTTTGCATGTCGACGTGAGTGGGATCAATCCACGAAAACTCGCCAACCGGTTATGGTTGCATCATTGCTGATCAAAAAAGATAATCGTTAACACTGTTTGGTACAGCGGGGTCATACTCGTCTATGTTTAAGTTGTTTGCAGAGCATATCGATGACTTCGCAATTAAATTCCACCATGAATTTCCACAACAGATGCATATCAATATCGGTGAGCAATTCCATCTCGATTTTGGTTTTCGATACAAGTGCATCCCAAGCCGTTCACGGTGAATTTAAATTGTGCGCTAGAGAGAGCTTATACACTCGCATGGCAGTGTCACGAAATGCCTCAAGCACATCAGCGAGTAACAACACATCGGTACATAAATACACATTGCACATGTTTCACAAACAAATGCGGACCAAACTTTGCTTGCATCTTCGTAATCATTTCTGAAATACCTTCGCTTGACAGCGACGAATAGAATGCTTTGATCGGTGGAAACTGAGGTTTAGCAAATTTGTCTTAATCTCTCATGTATTTGGAAGGATAAATGCCTTTCTTTAGCTAACAAGTCAGTATTAAGAGTACAATACCGACTAGCAATTTTGAAATTTTCTTTCTCTAGATTGCAATTTGTCCAGTTACGAAATAAAAATCCGCAAGGAATCAATACACCGTAATTGTTGGAGCTTAAACGTCATGTATTTTTACATCGTGTTTGGAAAAATACTTATTGGTGCCTTTGACGCTGATGCTACTGACTGCATTATTAAATGGACATCAAACCCACAAAGATTATAAAGCACTACAGGACTTTTTATTGGACTTGGTTTAATTCGCAACTATAAAATGCGTGCGCAGTGTGCAGCTCCTGTATACGTGACAGTGATCATGAACTCGAGAAGCTTCAGTTCCATCAAAAAGACCATCACAGATTCAACAATGAGTGGCCATATACAACTCATTAATATCATCACAGGTTATGATCATGTTTGTTATGTTAATTCGTACATACGAGCAAATAGCACTGTTTTTTAAATATTAATCAAGACGAAACGCAATAATGACAACTTCTGTCAAAAGTGAAATGTAAAATTAGTTATTACATACATAAATCAAACATACAGAAACACACACACACACACACACACACACACACACACACACACACACACACACACTTTAGAGTTCACTTTAAACCCGAATACTTATTTGGCTGCCTGAGTTCAAACAAAAAAGACATGATTTCTAAAAGCTATGTCTGAGTGAGCTTATAGTAAAATTCATTTACCTGAAGATATTGAATAAACCTTGTGGTAAGTCATTGGTCACCTCAAACAGGTTTGATCAGTTTCAATTTAAATTGATGATAATACTAGTAACTATTTGTGACAACGATAAGTATACCTTTTCGTGAAAAGCTGTAGATTTATTTCAAAGATGTGAACTACAAAGTTGGACAAAAGATAAAAGCAACGCACCTTCCATTTGAAAGAGTAGGTAATCTGCACACAACTATATATTTCTGATCGTCAAATTTTACCTATTTGGTTTTATGGTTGTGAAATGTTGAGACTTGAGAATACTCAGTTTGAAAACGTACGCAATGAATTCTTCAAGAAGATAATACAGCTCATGAAAAGTACAACATTTTATATGATGCATGGAGAACTGGGAAGAAAGCCCGTCAACGGTAAATCTCGTATGAATGGTTTTGGAGCTCAGTAATATATGGAAGAAACTATAATGTGACATGTAGATCCCAGAATGAAATGCAGAGTCGCCACTTCATCCAAAGGTTATAATTATTTCCTTCTCCAACATGACCTCATTTTTTTCTAATAATCTCTCCTTTGGAATACATCGCTACCTTTGCTCGAGGTCTAACTGGGTATTCTCAGACTTAAACTAGATAGAAGGCGTTGGAAAAATGTATCACATCAGAACAGAAAATGTTATCGTTGCTTTAGAAATGATATTGACAATAAATCTCACTATTGTCCATCTGCAAATTATTTTAAAATGTAAGCCATTAACTTTTGAAGCCTTAATTTTGAAATACACTAAATGTTGTGAAATTTAAATAACTGCTTTTAATGGGAAATATTACTACACAGGTACAATTATCAAAAGTTTTGAAAAATAACAGCTAAGAAATTTTCACAGTTGATACTGTAGTAATAATGATATCTCATGTCAATAGAAACACCTTGTTTTTTACACCGGTCATTTACGTGAATTAATCTTGTTAACAGTCAGTCAGATACTCTTTTTATTATAAGCAAATACCTGTATATATGTTGAATGTGCTTATCTGTAAGCATCCTCGTCCAGAGCATAGCATTGCTATTATTCATGAATATGTATGTATGTATGTATGTATGTATGTATGTATGTATGTATGTATGTAGCTGTATTATCTTCATTAAGAATTCATTGAGTACGTTTCAAACTGGGTCTAGTGCACCCACCCCATACCCAACTGTCTCTTCATGAAAACGTGCTTCGTGTTTGCATCAAAGCTGCTTTGTTTCTTGTCTTTCTGATGTAATCGAGGTAGAATGCTTACATTTGTTGCATAGATGACGATGATGTGTTGAACACGACGACGTTAATTGTGACGGATTGATTGAAAAATTACTGTAAAAATGACGTTTAAATATATGTCCACCTCGTTAAAGAAGTAAGCAAACAAACCGTACTGGCCTCATAAAACACAAGGGGAAAGAAAACGTAGAACGAAATACCTTATCGTCCAAGCAATTTCTTAATCCAAAAATAATAGCCAACCACCAAATCGCGCGAACTACTTAAATTTATCTTTCCTCACAAACCAGTTGTATCATTCCGAACACATTAAAATTGTAAAGATATGCTGGTCAGAGCAACGCTAAAGCATGCCTCGGATCACGAAATTAATGGAATTTGAAGTCGTATGGAAACGAAAGATACAAAAAATTCTAACAGATGGTGGAAACAAGCACATCGTCCGGCACAGTGACAGGTGAAAATTTAAATATTCACAACCAAGAAAATGTGATATACTTCATCACATGCAGTGTATGTAGTACCGAATATGTTGGCGAAAGGCAGAAATTCGGTATATTAGAATGAATCTCCTTAGATCAGACTGGCAGATCAGTAAAGTGTAAATGAGTCTAGTAGTGGAAAATTCCCTTCCCATCCCATACTTTCAGCCATGTAATACTGACTGAAATATACCAAAACTCAAAATTCATCACTAAAAATAGTAAATTCAAAGAAATCCATTGTATTTGCCAGTTACTTACACTTAAAGATAACGGATTAAATAAAGAAGAATCGAAACGTGGCAATATCCGTGCGTAGATGAAAAGGAAATTCCAAATTATCAGAAACACATTTTTCTACCAATAATCCGTTTTCCGAAACACTTGGTCTTCAACATCATTGTTTAAACAAAAAATGTTAAATGTAAAACACACATGTAATCTGCTATTATTTAAATTTATGTACACTATTAACTACTTTAGAACATAACTTGTGCATGTTTTCAGAAAAGGCCAATTAAAAAATTATACATGAGGAATAAAATATAATTTGACAATCTTAGATGGTGCATAGATTTCATATGTTTCGTATGTCAACGTGAGTGGGATCAATCCACGAAAACTCACCACTGGTAACGCTTGCATCATTGCCGATCAATAAAGATAATCGTTTAACAATGTTTGGGACAGCGGGGTCATACTCGTCTGTGTTTGAGTTGTTCGAGCGAGCATATCGATGACTTCGCAATTAAATTCTACCGGAATTTCCACAACAGATGCATATAAATATCGGTGAGCAATTCCATCTCGATTTTGGTTTTCGATATAAGTACATCCCAAACGGTTCACGGTGAATTTAAATTGTGCGTTGGAGAGAGCTTATACACTCGCATGGCAGTGTCACGAAATGCCTCAAGCACATCAGCGAGCAATAACACATTGGTATATAAATACACATACACATGTTTTACAAACAAATGCGGACCAAACTTTGCTTGCATCTTCATAATCTTTTCTGAAATACCTTCACGTGACAGCGACGAATAATATGCTTCGATCGGTGGCAACTGAGTTTTAGAAAATTTGTCTCAATCTCTCGTGTATTGGCAAGGATAAATGCCTTTTTCAGCTAACAAGTCAGTATTAATAGTACAATACCAACTAGCAATTTTGAAATTTTCTTTCACTAGCTTGCTAACTAATTTGTCCAGTAAACGAATTCAAAAACAACAAGGAATCAGGACGTTGTAATTGTTGGAGTTTAAACGTCATGTATTTTCACATCGTGTTTGGAAAAATACATATTAGTGCCTTTGACTCTGATGCTACTGATTGCATTATTAAATGGACATCAAACTCATAAAGATTATAAAGCACTACAGGACCTTTTATTGGACTTGGTTTAGTTCGTAACTATAAATTGAGTGCGCAGTGTGCAGCTCCTGTATACGTGACAGTGATCATGAACTCGAGAAGCTTCAGTTCCATCAAAAGGACCATCACAGATTCAACAATGAGTGGCCATATACAACTCATTAATATCATCACTGATTATAATCATGTCGGCGAGCGAATAGAGTTGTTGTCGAATCCATTTTACTGTAATCTGGTATGTATCAATACTACATATAACATTGATGGCTCAGTCTGTCCGTTGCATCTGAAAACCGTTAACAAAACCAACATGGGATTTGTTCTGCAATTTGTGGTTGTTGAATTTATTTGGTCCTATGCATTCACTGGAACGTTGAGACATTCGAAATCCACATATATGATATATGGTACTTTCATTTTTTTTGTTGTATCTCTGTAAACTTCAAAATGTTTTACCTTGTTCTGGCATAAACGTACGCTGTGGGTTTTCACTGTCTCCACTACAATAAGTCATGCTGACTAAGCAATGTTTGGGTGAAAATATATGCATCTAACATCTGCATGGAAATGTCTTAATCTAATGTGTTCTGTGTCAGTTAAGCAAACAAGATTCAACATCCATACGTAATGAACTAACGGCTCTGAACCAAGCAATAAGAGATAAAAACAAAAATTTGTTTCGCTAGCTTTGTATAAGCGGGGATGGTGCAAGCGGATAATAGCCTCTATCCCAAGTGAACATATTAACAGCGATACTTGGGTTAAGTGTTTTTGAGATTTTTTGAGTGTAACCTTAATGACCTACAAAGGAAATTCTATGTTGAGTTCACCCACATATTGCTGATATTTACGCGGCTGATCTTTGTGGTCACTATCGGGATGTAACGCGGATAAAGTTGCCCATTCAAAAATTCTATCTTCATCGTTTCTTTTATGTATCACTGATGGAAAATACTTTGGTGTTTGTATATAATTCAATCCAAGATATGGCTGGTAAATATGCACTTCAAGTGACGCGCATCTGTCAAGAGTCTACCCTATCTTGTCTTGGTATCTGTTTACAACGTCTTTATAATCCTTCCAAGTTTATGTTGTTTCATCATTGATAGATTTACAGTTCAAGATTGAAAGAGCACGTTTGTAAATCTACAGTATTATCAATATAAATCCATTCTTGCCACGATTAAGCACCAAATTTAAATACACATTATGAATAATATCCACTTTAACTCATGTACCAGAACGTTGAAATACCGATATCATTCCAGGAATCATATTTGATAACAGTTGTTTGGGTTCGCTTTGGGTTCGCTTAGTCGTTGAATGATTTCATCCTCGTGATTCCTGAAGAAAGAATGCATAATGCAAATGAGTTACCTCTTCTGCTTCTTTCCAGAATCGCCACCGAAATCTGTCTGATCTAGTGAAAATCTCTTAGGTCTATGCCTTCATCCCAATAAAGGGCACCTGAAATATTATAACTAATTAAAAAAACATATCCCTTGTAGGTAAATATCTGAACAGGAAGCAATAATTTTGTTGTATGAGGAAATGCATATGATTCTGTGTCCTCCTCAAACTGTAATCATCAATGTTAATCGGACTTTCTGAAATAATACTTTATGTCACTGTCTAATAAATCGTGATAAGCTTCTTTTTTATCATTGAAATTAAAAATACAATCACAAGAATAATTTCATTAGTGTATTGTTATTTACCTCCTTTTGTGCAGAAATATTCACATATGAAATGACCATATGAAAAATGTGTCAAATGTATTTGTACCTACATTGTCAGCAATCACCAGTAAGTAATAGGTACATGTCAAATATTGGTTGTTATAGTCAATGTTCAAAAGGTGCAAATAAGGTAACTTTTAATATTCTTTATCAACTGTTATCTATCTCATTATCAATAGATTACATATGAACACAAGTCTTCGTCCTCGGTCTCCTTAAATGCGTAAAAACATATGGTCGAATACACGTTTTTTAAATTATTTTCACCTTATTTTTTAATCTGTTATTATTTACTTATTTATTTATTTTTTTATTTATTTATTTTTATTTTACGAAAACCTAAATAGTATCTTAGGTGATATTGATCGGTTCTGATGTGGGAAATGTGATCCTCATTCTTGTAAAGCTCGCATTGTTTAACATATCTACACCAATCATTCTTCATAGTTGGCATGAATTTCAGTGAGTTTCGTAAGGTATTAATTGGGAGAAATTTTAAGACTCCGTATGAATTTTCTTTGGAGTTAGTCAAACATCCATACTTTTCAAATGTTTTGCAAATCAAACAGGAAGAGAAAGGAAGGGCATATGACTTACCTAACTCTGTTTAATATACACATGCGATTTAGTAGAAGTTACACAGTGTAATAGATACTAAAGAGAGTGACATGTAGAAAGCAAAACAAAATCACTATAAAACTTACAGAGAGATTTGGAATAACGAAATCCAACCAAACGGTCAACACACAAAATATACTTTACAATTTGAACAGTTGAATGACAAACATTTTCGTCCAAGTGCTTGAATAACCTGGCTGATGATTTTGTGTGAATGCGTTTCTGCGAGATCGTATTCATAGTAGACATGTTTTGATCGATCCTGATTGTAAGGAAAACTATTCAAAGCGATGGGAACAATAAAAAAAAACGATTTATTGATACCAACTTTCTGATGATACAGTTAATTACAAATATGCATTAATTTCATTTGTGATAGGTCGCTGAGTTGGAATGGCGTTTTAACATTGTGTAAAAAGATTGGAGAAAGTGACCATGAAACGTTTTATTACCATGAAACGTTTTATTACAAGTCAGTCGTACAAAAATAGCATGATTATGCAACGTGCTCTATGATTTATCTATTGGTGTTTGCCCACAAAAGGTATATTTTTTTCGTGTATGTTGGTCAGATTAAATTAAAACTATGCTCGTCAGACTAAATTAAAACTATCCGTTTTAAACAACTATATTGTAGGCATAAACTTGACAGAACATCATAACATGTGAATCTCTACTTTTGTTCCGCTTGGTTCATGACTGTATCTATATTAAATGTAGTTTTTATTCATGCAATAAATTCTAACCACCAGCTGTAATAAAGGTATTAGATACATAATCTTTTGTATACTCGGGTATCAAATTCTATTTTAAAATATTGTAAATGTAGATTACATAGGTTCTATGAGCAGATGTTTCATTTTCCAATACTAAAACCCGGAGGTAACTGAGCAATGAGATTCATTCCTATTTTGGATTCATTCCTTTTTAGGATTCTTATTTCACATGTTGAAACCAGTCTTCAGATGTGTTTAATGTTGTGTTTAGATAATTTCAGAAAGAAACATGTGTTTGGATTATTCTGTGGAAATAGAAAGTGCCCATAGGTCTATAATATTATTTTGGAACTATTGTGAATTATTCAAAGGAGGTGAATCTCTTCAGGGTATTCCAAATCAATTTCAAAGAAGTGTCTGTGGTCTCTGTTGCTGCTGCACGTCGTTTATCTTTTGTATGTCGACGTGAGTGGGATCAATCCACGAAAACTCGCCAACCGGTTATGGTTGCATCATTGCTGATCAAAAAAGATAATCGTTAACACTGTTTGGTACAGCGGGGTCATACTCGTCTATGTTTAAGTTGTTTGCAGAGCATATCGATGACTTCGCAATTAAATTCCACCATGAATTTCCACAACAGATGCATATCAATATCGGTGAGCAATTCCATCTCGATTTTGGTTTTCGATACAAGTGCATCCCAAGCCGTTCACGGTGAATTTAAATTGTGCGTTGGAGAGAGCTTATACACTCGCATGGCAGTGTCACGAAATGTCTCAAGCACATCAGCGAGTAACAACACATCGGTACATAAATACACATTGCACATGTTTCACAAACAAATGCGGACCAAACTTTGCTTGCATCTTCGTAATCATTTCTGAAATACCTTCGCTTGACAGCGACGAATAGAATGCTTTGATCGGTGGAAACTGAGGTTTAGCAAATTTGTCTTAATCTCTCATGTATTTGGAAGGATAAATGCCTTTCTTTAGCTAACAAGTCAGTATTAAGAGTACAATACCGACTAGCAATTTTGAAATTTTCTTTCTCTAGATTGCAATTTGTCCAGTTACGAAATAAAAATCCGCAAGGAATCAATACACCGTAATTGTTGGAGCTTAAACGTCATGTATTTTTACATCGTGTTTGGAAAAATACTTATTGGTGCCTTTGACGCTGATGCTACTGACTGCATTATTAAATGGACATCAAACCCACAAAGATTATAAAGCACTACAGGACCTTTTATTGGACTTGGTTTAGTTCGTAACTATAAAATGCGTGCGCAGTGTGCAGCTCCTGTATACGTGACAGTGATCATGAACTCGAGAAGCTTCAGTTCCATCAAAGAGACCATCACAGATTCAACAATGAGTGGCCATATACAACTCATTAATATCATCACAGGTTATGATCACGTTTGTTATGTTAATTCGTACATACGAGCAAATAGCACTGTTTTTTAAATATTAATCAAGACGAAACGCAATAATGACAACTTCTGTCAAAAGTGAAATGTAAAATTAGTTATTACATACATAAATCAAACATACAGAAACACACACACACTTTAGAGTTCACTTTAAACCCGAATACTTATTTGGCTGCCTGAGTTCAAACAAAAAAGACATGATTTCTAAAAGCTATGTCTGAGTGAGCTTATAGTAAAATTCATTTACCTGACGATATTGAATAAACCTTGTGGTAAGTCATTGGTCACCTCAAACAGGTTTTGATCAGTTTCAATTTAAATTGATGATAATACTAGTAACTATTTGTGACAACGATAAGTATACCTTTTCGTGAAAAGCTGTAGATTTATTTCAAAGATGTGAACTACAAAGTTGGACAAAAGATAAAAGCAACGCACCTTCCATTTGAAAGAGTAGGTAATCTGCACACAACTATATATTTCTGATCGTCAAATTTTACCTATTTGGTTTTATGGTTGTGAAATGTTGAGACTTGAGAATACTCAGTTTGAAAACGTACGCAATGAATTCTTCAAGAAGATAATACAGTTCATGAAAAGTACAACATTTTATATGATGCATGGAAAACTGGGAAGAAAGCCCGTCAACGGTAAATCTCGTATGAATGGTTTTGGAGCTCAGTAATATATGGAAGAAACTATAATGTGACATGTAGATCCCAGAATGAAATGCAGAGTCGCCACTTCATCCAAAGGTTATAATTATTTCCTTCTCCAACATGACCTCATTTTTTTCTAATAATCTCTCCTTTGGAATACATCGCTACCTTTGCTCGAGGTCTAACTGGGTATTCTCAGACTTAAACTAGATAGATGGCGTTGGAAAAATGTATCACATCAGAACAGAAAATGTTATCGTTGCTTTAGAAATGATATTGACAATAAATCTCACTATTGTCCATCTGCAAATTATTTTAAAATGTAAACCATTAACTTTTGAAGCCTTATTTTTGAAATACACTAAATGTTGTGAAATTTAAATAACTGCTTTTAATGGGAAATATTACTACACAGGTACAATTATCAAAAGTTTTGAAAAATAACAGCTAAGAAATTTTCACAGTTGATACTGTAGTAATAATGATATCTCATGTCAATAGAAACACCTTGTTTTTTACACCGGTCATTTACGTGAATTAATCTTGTTAACAGTCAGTCAGATACTCTTTTTATTATAAGCAAATACCTGTATATATGTTGAATGTGCTTATCTGTAAGCATCCTCGTCCAGAGCATAGCATTGCTATTATTCATGAATATGTATGTATGTATGTATGTATGTATGTATGTATGTATGTATGTATGTAGCTGTATTATCTTCATTAAGAATTCATTGAGTACGTTTCAAACTGGGTCTAGTGCACCCACCCCATACCCAACTGTATCTTCATGAAAACGTGCTTCGTGTTTGCATCAAAGCTGCTTTGTTTCTTGTCTTTCTGATGTAATCGAGGTAGAATGCTTACATTTGTTGCATAGATGACGATGATGTGTTGAACACGACGACGTTAAATGTGACGGATTGATTGAAAAATTACTGTAAAAATGACGTTTAAATATATGTCCACCTCGTTAAAGAAGTAAGCAAACAAACCGTACTGGCCTCATAAAACACAAGGGGAAAGAAAACGTAGAACGAAATACCTTATCGTCCAAGCAATTTCTTAATCCAAAAATAATAGCCAACCACCAAATCGCGCGAACTACTTAAATTTATCTTTCCTCACAAACCAGTTGTATCATTCCGAACACATTAAAATTGTAAAGATATGCTGGTCAGAGCAACGCTAAAGCATGCCTCGGATCACGAAATTAATGGAATTTGAAGTCGTATGGAAACGAAAGATACAAAAAATTCTAACAGATGGTGGAAACAAGCACATCGTCCGGCACAGTGACAGGTGAAAATTTAAATATTCACAACCAAGAAAATGTGATATACTTCATCACATGCAGTGTATGTAGTACCGAATATGTTGGCGAAAGGCAGAAATTCGGTATATTAGAATGAATCTCCTTAGATCAGACTGGCAGATCAGTAAAGTGTAAATGAGTCTAGTAGTGGAAAATTCCCTTCCCATCCCATACTTTCAGCCACGTAATACTGACTGAAATATACCAAAACTCAAAATTCATCACTAAAAATAGTAAATTCAAAGAAATCCATTGTATTTGCCAGTTACTTACACTTAAAGATAACGGATTAAATAAAGAAGAATCGAAACGTGGCAATATCCGTGCGTAGATGAAAAGGAAATTCCAAATTATCAGAAACACATTTTTCTACCAATAATCCGTTTTCCGAAACACTTGGTCTTCAACATCATTGTTTAAACAAAAAATGTTAAATGTAAAACACACATGTAATCTGCTATTATTTAAATTTATGTACACTATTAACTACTTTAGAACATAACTTGTGCATGTTTTCAGAAAAGGCCAATTAAAAAATTATACATGAGGAATAAAATATAATTTGACAATCTTAGATGGTGCATAGATTTCATATGTTTCGTATGTCAACGTGAGTGGGATCAATCCACGAAAACTCACCACTGGTAACGCTTGCATCATTGCCGATCAATAAAGATAATCGTTTAACAATGTTTGGGACAGCGGGGTCATACTCGTCTGTGTTTGAGTTGTTCGAGCGAGCATATTGATGACTTCGCAATTAAATTCTACCGGAATTTCCACAACAGATGCATATAAATATCGGTGAGCAATTCCATCTCGATTTTGGTTTTCGATATAAGTACATCCCAAACGGTTCACGGTGAATTTAAATTGTGCGTTGGAGAGAGCTTATACACTCGCATGGCAGTGTCACGAAATGCCTCAAGCACATCAGCGAGCAATAACACATTGGTATATAAATACACATACACATGTTTTACAAACAAATGCGGACCAAACTTTGCTTGCATCTTCATAATCTTTTCTGAAATACCTTCACGTGACAGCGACGAATAATATGCTTCGATCGGTGGCAACTGAGTTTTAGAAAATTTGTCTCAATCTCTCGTGTATTGGCAAGGATAAATGCCTTTTTCAGCTAACAAGTCAGTATTAATAGTACAATACCAACTAGCAATTTTGAAATTTTCTTTCACTAGCTTGCTAACTAATTTGTCCAGTAAACGAATTCAAAAACAACAAGGAATCAGGACGTTGTAATTGTTGGAGTTTAAACGTCATGTATTTTCACATCGTGTTTGGAAAAATACATATTAGTGCCTTTGACTCTGATGCTACTGATTGCATTATTAAATGGACATCAAACTCATAAAGATTATAAAGCACTACAGGACCTTTTATTGGACTTGGTTTAGTTCGTAACTATAAATTGAGTGCGCAGTGTGCAGCTCCTGTATACGTGACAGTGATCATGAACTCGAGAAGCTTCAGTTCCATCAAAAGGACCATCACAGATTCAACAATGAGTGGTCATATACAACTCATTAATATCATCACTGATTATAATCATGTCGGCGAGCGAATAGAGTTGTTGTCGAATCCATTTTACTGTAACCTGATCTGTATCAATACTACATATAACATTGATGGCTCAGTCTGTCCGTTGCATCTGAAAACCGTTAACAAAACCAACATGGGATTTGTTCTGCAATTTGTGGTTGTTGAATTTATTTGGTCCTATGCATTCACTGGAACGTTGAGACATTCGAAATCCACATATATGATATATGGTACTTTCATTTTTTTGTTGCATCTCTGTAAACTTCAAAATGTTTTACCTTGTTCTGGCATAAACGTACGCTGTGGGTTTTCACTGTTTCCACTACAATAAGTCATGTTGGCCAAGCAATGTTTGGGTGAAAATATATGCATCTAACGTCTGCATGGAAATTTCTGAATCTATTGTGTTCTGTGTCAGTTAAGCAAACAAGATTCAACATCCATACGTAATGAACTAACGGCTCTGAACCAAGCAATAAGAGATAAAAACAAAAATTTGTTTCGCTAGCTTTGTATAAGCGGGGATGGTGCAAGCGGATAATAGCCTCTATCCCAAGTGAACATATTAACAGCGATACTTGGGTTAAGTGTTTTTGAGATTTTTTGAGTGTAACCTTAATGACCTACAAAGGAAATTCTATGTTGAGTTCACCCACATATTGCTGATATTTACGCGGCTGATCTTTGTGGTCACTATCGGGATGTAACGCGGATAAAGTTGCCCATTCAAAAATTCTATCTTCATCGTTTCTTTTATGTATCACTGATGGAAAATACTTTGGTGTTTGTATATAATTCAATCCAAGATATGGCTGGTAAATATGCACTTCAAGTGACGCGCATCTGTCAAGAGTCTACCCTATCTTGTCTTGGTATATGTTTACAACGTCTTTATAATCCTTCCAAGTTTATGTTGTTTCATCATTGATAGGTTTGGTGTATTTACAGTTCAAGATTGAAAGAGCACGTTTGTAAATCTACAGTATTATCAATATAAATCCATTCTTGCCACGATTAAACACCAAATTTAAATACACATTATGAATAATATCCACTTTAACTCATGTACCAGAACGCTGAAATACCGATATCATTCCAGGAATCATATTTGATAACAGTTGTCGAGCGTTCTTATCTGGTTTTTATGTGTGAGTGATACTTGCAACGTGATTTACTAATTCAACTTAACGCTTGTGAAACTTTAATTCGCGCACATGTAACTACTGTGCTGTTTAGCAGCCGCAGCCTCAGTAGCAATGTAAAACAACTCGACGATTTTGTTCAAGTATATATTCAGCAGTCTCAGTAGCAATGGCACGTGTAATAGTAAGCCGACATTTTTATTCAAGAACATATTCAGACGACGGTTTGTTCATCTATGGATATCGGTTTTACGCATGCGGCTTGATATTCGTATTCCGAGCTGTTGCCCGGTTTCCCTTAGTTGAATCATAGTTGGCATTCTTATATATACATGCAATCGTTCTAAGATGGAAATGACCGTCAATAACTTGTTCTATTTTTTACCCCACCAATATCAGAAACTGCAATTGTTTCAATCCTAGCTATTATTTTGTTTACTTATGTCTCTGTTTCAACAGAGTCAGGTGTTTCTGCAATCACAGGTTCAGTAACTCTTCGTCGACGGGAGCTATAATACTAGCAAACAGATCCGCCTGGCCGGCAAACCTGATTATATGATTTGACTCCGATGCCTCCTTTTAAACCTGATACGCGAGCAAATGTGATTCGCAGTACTCATAATGACATGTTTTACCGCATACTACATATGTTCCAAGGAATACGCCAATAGTTTTCCAGTCGTTGCTGTTTTATCTCCGCGACTGCATAGTCTGGTACGTGGATATAGAGGTCAATATCCAAACAGTACCTTAATGTTTTACGGAATTTAACAGTATTTAGAAATTGCAAATCTGGCTTTCGCAAATAAACAGGCTCGTTCTGTTGTTGTTGTTGTTATTGTAGGGTTTAACGCCATTTTTCAGCACAAGAGAGGCTATACATGGCGGCCAGTATAACTGGTGGAGGAAGAGCCCTGGAAACCCCCAGGGAAGAACCACCGATCCACGAGAAGCTACTGGCAGGCTTTCTCACGTACCCACTATAGCCGAGTCTGAGACTCGAAACCGCAGACAGAGGTGAGACGGCAGTGATCCGTAACGGTGAGCGCTTGAGACCACTCGGCCACTAAATATTTTTCAAAAGTTGAATAAAATTTCTTTCAACATTGTGCCAGTCCAAATTAGCTCAAATGATACACTAACTAGACAATGACCCAACTTTGTACGTTTGCATCCAATAACGTCAAATTCCTTGGAGCGTTTCATCATCATCATCATCATCATCATCATCATCATCATCATCATCATTGCAGCATTCCTCTGTCCTCAACATTAGCGCCTTTAATTTTTCTTGCACAATATCAAGTAATAAGTTTTGGTGGCGATTTGTTTTTCAAAATATTTACCAAGCTTAACGCTTTGCTTTTCTAAATAATTCCCAAGTTGCTTACTTTATCAATATGTTCCGAATATGTGTTCGAAAACGCGTATAAGATCTCATTTTCTTCTTGATAATCTGTATGATGCAATCAAACGAACAGCAATTTAATCTTTATTGTAACATATTTTTACAATCCAATCATCTGTCAGAATAATACAGCGCCCAGAGATCTCCATAAATTCTTTCATAATACTTTACGCATCGATCTGGGAATTTTCGCCATTATATACCTTAGTAATTCTTCAATACAAAAATATTCTCTGCTACAAAATATTCTCTACCTGTATAAAATATTCATATTCTCTGTAGAAGAATTGTGGAGTGGCGATCAATAATTATAGATTACCGCATTTGTGTGGGACAATATGAGCGAGTTTTTTTGGATGGATTCTGCACGACCTTTGGAGTATAATATCCATCCGACAAAACTAGTTCCTATTTTCCCATACAAATGCAATAACCTTTTTATTATATACTCATTTTCTTATTCTACCTAAGGCTTAAATATATAAAAAAAATACACTACATGGAATAAAGTAATTGAATTTATGCTGTATTCCAAATTAAACAAACGCAAATTCATCCATACACAGCATCAATATTAATGCACACATAACTCCGCCCAGCGAAATTTGAACTTAGTCGCGTGTTCGACATCGCTTTCAAAAGGAATTGTCGTTTTGGTCTACTTAAAATGGAAATTTAGAGTCATATTGTGAATAAATGCGCATTGCATGTGGGTTTCTGTTCTGTCGTTGAATGCTTGGAATCATAATGTGGGAAAAATACGAACTCGATCAATTGTAATTATCAAAAAGACGCTATGGAATATAATGTTCATTTCATTTTGAGTGCAGTAAGGAGGATGTGATTGCACTTGGAGTGTAGTCAAAATTACAGTACAATTTCTAAATGTGTAATCAAGCTTTAGAACCCATGACATAGCTCATGTAATTCGGATTTGCAGAACTGAGAAAGTACATTCTGAGGATATTCAAGATGCAAAATTGTAAGTATATTTTTTGCCATTCTTATTACCAGCTAAAGAAGACATGTTTATACCTGGTCGCTTGCATGTTCCCCTAGCTATGTTATGGCCTGTATCATGTATGGCATCTATCGCTAACCTAAATCCGAAACACTGTATCAACAAAGTTAATGCGCAAAATTGCACAGCAGCTGGTGCGTGACAATCCATTCAGCTGACGGAAATAAGAATTCTTCGTCGTCTTCATTTATTGGCTCTGAGGCCATTACTTTTCTAAGAAAACCTTCAGTTGGATTTTTCCCAACGAATTTAGTACTTTCACATATAAAATGATATGTATCTTATAGATATGCGATAGCCCTTGCCCTCAGTATAATTTTCGATGTTATTTTATATACCCAAGAGAGCATTGGTCATAGTCTGAACCATTCCACTAACGAAAAGTTATCAGAGTTGTATTTTCAATATCGTGTCTCTCACGTTTGTTGTGGAAATTGCGAATATCACCCTCATTCCTTTGCTTGTTTGAAAGTTTTATTTGTGACTCAGCAAACTCGTCCACATTGTTCACTTCATCATCTTTTACTTTGAAATAGATAAAACAGCTGTTTCAGTTCATCCACAAACAAATCTAATAATCTGAAACCTAAAGTCTACTACATGAGTGCACCTGGTTTGTTTACAAAGCAGTTCTTAATGCACTATACTATTGTTTTTCAAACGTGTCGTGCATGTGCGTGCAATATCAAGGTGTTCAGAATACTGAACGACTCTGACAATGTTAACTTAACGGAGAAAAAAGGAACATATAATAATACTAGTTATGTTTCACTACAGCAATTTTGCAGTAGAGTTGCAATCAATAATATAGACCTGGCTGAAAACTTTACCGTTGTCATAATAAACAATCGATGTAGTATGGAAATGGTGATTTTTTTTGGTTACTGACATAGGTCGCCAACTTCTATCACCCATGGCAGTTATCTTGGTTGGTTTCATATGGATCACTTTTAACTTTTACTGATTATAATCAGTGGGTTGCACATACGCAATTCACGTTTTACAGTCGGGGGTGGGTGGTAGAATGCCATGACATATAAAAACAAAATAAAAATAGGAAGTCGGTTTACACATTTGTCCATGACAAAATCTCCTTTTCGCTACTACTGCATCTCTGTCAGGTGACTAGGTTATTGGTCGCTAATAGTAGATGTGGGTCAGATAAAGGCATGAGAAAATTTACATGTACAAATGGGAACTCGGCATCAGCAGTACATTCTGTTTAGCTGACGTGTTTTAAAACATTTATCATCCTGATAGATTGGATATACATAATCCAAATTGTGTTTTCCCTTAACTACATCGGCAAATTAGAACAAAAAGCTGCAAGTGACGTTGGGTATAAAATAGTTTATAACTACATATTTGACAATGACGAATTGATGTCTTTTATCCAAAATTTGAATGATCATAATCTGGATGTGATTTTAAATGGTATGCACAATAACAAACTCAGTGAATGCGTCAAAGCAATTACTAATATTTACCATGATGCAGTAAACCCTATGAAAACAGTCAATAGAAAGCAATAAAAAGCAAACCCTGGCTATGACATCTCCAAAACAATTTTCTGTAGGTGAGTCTTGGATCGACATAGATTGTATAGATGCTAAAATCAAAGCTATAAGAGAACTAAGACAGTCCAGAATACAAATCAAAATTTAATCACTTAAAGATTATAGATTCTACGGAAATATCTTACAAGAAGCAAGCAAGCAAATACAGCCTTTTGTCTCCATTATACTCTAAAAGTACACAATTTCTCTCTCGCCATGTTAAGAATCCGAATGCTCATGCACAAAGGATATCAAATCCGCAACTTGGTATTAATATTTTTGAGAATCATTTAATTTCTCCGGTTCAATTGACCTATTACATTCAAATAGTTCTTGATGCTCAAGATAGAATAATCACTGAAGAGAAGATTCGCCAAGCACTGAATAAACTAAAGCATTGCAAAGCTGGCAGAGTATATGCTTTTTATCAAGAAATTTATTTCTATGTACAGGCAACGTAATTCAACCAATGTTAATAAAATTGCTTAATAAACTATTCGATATTGACTATTATCCGTAGTATTACACCAATTGTGACCAAAGGTGATTCAAATGAACGATGCAACTACAGAGGCATTTGTGTACTACCTGTACCAAGCAAAGCATTTACATCGATTTTAAGTAAACGGATAAATGAATGGATGGACGAAAATGAATTACATGGCAAAGAACTAGCCGGTTTTAGAGCCGGTTATTCTACAGTAGATAAAATGTTTATATTATATACATTAATCTGTAAATATTTAAGAAAACATAGGGATGGATTCTATGTGATATATATATATATATATATATATATATATATATATATATATATATATATATATATATATATATATATATATATATATATATATATATACAACGAGAAAGCCTTTTATAAGGTAGGGAGATGTTCTCTGTGCCAAAAAACTAGTTAGGGAACATATTTGTGGACAAATGTTACAAGTTATTAAAGCAATTTATAAGAAATAAAAGCACGTGTTGAGCCCAGCAATTTTATTATCAATGTATTTTAATTATCGTGTGGGTGTACGCCAATGTAATGTTTTACTCTTTTCTCTATATTTGAATGATCTGAAGACTTTCTTAGCTATCCCAAATAGTAGAGTTTCGGTAGAAACCTTAGAAATATTGTTACTATTGTATGCAGAGATCTAATTGTCTTTACTTATGCTGCCTAACAGTTGCAAACTTTGCTAAAAAGACTGCTTAAAGTGAAAATTGCAAAGTGAATATGAAAAACAAACAAGAGTGATTTTAATTTGCAGAGTTGGCTAACTCAGGAATTATGAGAACTGGTACTATGGAATTGTAGAGGTAAATACTAAATCATTTTACAAGTATTTAGAATGCTTTATTTTCTCTAGAAATCTTCTGTTACATGGGCAAGAAACCTTTATGCTTGTAAGCATTGAAATCTATGGATATTTTGAAACAAAGTCTTTCAAAATTCGAAGAAATACCTACAGCGGGATTCTTCGTCTATTTAATTCGAAGAGAGCTTCCATTCTTAATTATGGGGCTGAGCTTTGGGGGTTTTAAAAATGCCGGAAGACAGATATCCTGAAAATGTTACAATTGACAACTAAGATGGAGGGCAAATTGTGATTGTTGGGCTAACAATGTTAAAAAATTCTATTTACGGACTTTGCAATGTTTGATGAAAAATACATTTCCTAGAATGTTTAGTCAGAGGTGTGTGTGTATATATATATATATATATATATATATATATATATATATATATATATATATATATATATACAAGGCAAAAATTGGGGATGAGATTAAATAATTGGGAAGACTGTGTTTCTGTTGGTGAATGGGAATAGAATTTTGCATATGCAAAAGATGTTCGTACTAGTAATAATAGTTGTATTAGTCTGTATAATAATATATCCAAATATTTATAGGAAAAAGAAATTTGATGCACTATTTCTTAGTATTTATTATTGTCCCCAGGGCACAAACATATTATACACAATTTCTAACCATCTAACTAGATCATCGTTAATAATAGTTTTCATGTTTGCAAAAGCGTTTATTATTACTTTTGGTAATTACTGAAATATTATTGGCATGCCTTCGGATCAGTAGCAAAATGTTAATATCGTTCAATATATACATTTGTTTTAATTCAATTCATTTATGTGACATGCAGTTATGCATTCAGTCACATAGCAATAAAACAAATTAGCTTCACAAGACATGCAATTATGCATTCAATCATATAGCAATGAATCAAATTAGTATCACATACATGCAATTATGCATTCAGTCATATAGCAGTCAATCAAATTAGTATCAAATTATATGCAATTATGCATTCAATCATATAGCAATGGATCAAATTAGTATCAAATGACATGCAATTATGCATTCAATCATATAGAAGTAAGTCAAATTAGTATCAAATGATATGCAATTATACATTCAATCATATAGCAATGGATCAAATTAGTATCACATGTCATGCAATTATGCATTCAATCATATAGAAATAAGTCAGATTAGTATTAAATGATATGCAATTTTGCATTCAATCATATAGCAATGGATCAAATTAGTATCAAATGATATGCAATTATGCATTCAATCATATAACAATAAATCAAATTAGTATCAAATGACATGCAATTATCCATTCAATCACATAGCAACTGATTAAATTAGTATCACAGGACATGCAATTATGCATAGAATCATATAGCAATGAATCAAATTAGTATCAAATAACATGCTATTACGTCTCTAGCGACTTTGCGTGTTGAATGAAATTAACTCCCTTTTTGCAAGAGTTCCTTATATAGTCCCTGGATTTCTATACATAATAACATTGGCAGAAAGGTACAAATGCCAGCTGTGAGAAATGTTTTAAATGCATCTCACAGTCGGTCAGTATAAGTTAAATATAGAAAATGAATAATATTAACATTAATACACACAGAAGTAGGTAGGTACGTACGTATTTAGGTAGATAGATAGATAGATAGATAGATAGACAGTGATGATATATGATAAGGAAGTATATGAATGTGTGGGACCGATGCGGGAGGTCACGGGTTCGAACCGGCCAAGTCATACCAAAGGCTCATAAAAATGGTACTATCAGCTGCCTCTTCGGCGCTCAGCATAAAGAGGTTCGTGTTAGGACTGGTCGTCCTGGTGTCAGGATAATGTGACTGGGTGTGACATGATACTAGAAATCACTATAAACTGCCACACTGCAGACATTGTAGCAATATGACTCAGAATGTTAAAGCTGTGTTAGGAATCCAAAACACATATATACAAAACACGCATGAATCTGTTTCATATATATATATATATATATATATATATATATATATATATATATATATATATATATATATATATATATATATACGATTTAATAACGTAAATATGTATGTATCTAGGAAGGTATAACATTTTATGTACATTTTTACGTACTTTCTCGAGATCACAGTTCTTTCGGGAAGTAATAAATAAAAATTATTTTGTGCATGGATGTTTATGCTTATACTTTTATTTATCAAGTCAGAGACATTTTAATATGTGTGTCGAGTTTTAAAATAGTTCCATGTCTATGCTAAAGAGAAGAGTTTTTGAGAAAAAAAATAAACAAGAGAAATTATTCGAAAGTTACTATCTAAAATTCAGTGTATTCTCATAGTGAACAATATTTGCAAAAGGTATTAGCATAGAAAGATGATATAACATGCTTTATAGATAAATGATAGATACTAGATCAATTGAAGGATTTTTAACAGTTGGTAGTAGTTAACAATCATTTATTTCTCAAACTTAAACATTTTCGTGAAGTTAAAATTTAAAACATACAAAAACTTTAAAGTAAGAGATATTTAATTTAATATAAACCTTTTCTGAATACCAAAACGGGCATGATTCATTTCTATACAACTAAGTTATACAGACAGAGATCGTAGGAAAGGTATGAAAAACAAAGTACACAACCTGGGTCGTTAAAATATTTGGTCAATAGTTTTATATGCTTGCACTAAGATATCGATCTCTTCGGACCAGCAGTTGCAGCTTGAAACGCGTTGGATTTAGCATAGTCTATTGTTGAGGCTGGAAAAGATAAGGTCTAATTGCAAGTGGTAACATTTATTTTTTGGTTATCTATCTATCTCCATTTGGTCTTAAAACTATTCATTGTTTCTTTACAATTATCTGCTCAATATTTTTGACATAGATTTTGCTGTCTGTTGATATACCTAGACGTGCAAGATGTGTGAATATGATTTTGAAGTCATTTGGACTTCCTCCTTTTCAAAGTTTTTAATTCTTGTCTCTCACTTAATTATAAATAATATAAAGCAAACACGTTGAATGCAAACACATGCTTCCCATATACAAAAAAGGAGCGGATATATAGATCTTTCAACAGATAGATTGATTGACGGACAGATATAGGAAAAGGGTGGAACTATGCAAATTTAGCAAAAAGAGGCGTACGTTTTTGGAATATAAATTTTTAAAGATTATAAACTCTTAATAATTTATTTTATGTCGATACAACTACCTTAAGGGATGCGGAAATGGGAAGTAAATATGTAAAGTTCCTTGTTTGTGGTGAAATACGGCCACTTCAGGAAGCATTAAATAAATGTTTTAGCAACCGAATTTAATTGGTGGATATATTCACCGGAACGGACAAGAACAGAGGTAATCAAAGGAACGGAAAGAAAAATTAGACTTAATTAATCTTTAAGGAACTTAATTCAATTTCTTTAGCTAACTGCACACCATTTGTTGGTATCGCTTAGATATTATTTTTTATTCAAGATTGGAAAACAATGTCGCACACATTAAAGAAAAAGCACACTTGTGCTCCACTTTGTAATTATTATATACTTCAGAAACAGTCCCAACAGATCACCGTGAAATGTGATGTGATGTGTGATGTGATGTGATTTAGATTTTTAACGTAGCTTTAACAATTTTTCAGTCATATTGCTACAATGTCTGCAATTTGACAGTTTACAGTGATGTCTAGCACTGGGGCATCATGCCGCAGACATGTGGCATGATGTCCCACCCAGTCACATTATCCTGACACCAGGCCGACCAGTCCTAACACTAACCTCTTAATGCTGAGCACCAAGCGAGGCAGCTGTTAGTACCAGTTTGTAAAGTCTTAACACCGTGAAATAAAAATATTCATCGCCTCTATTAAAATGTATAAAGTATTGAGTGACAAAATAAGGAAACAATATGTCCCACTTTTCAGGAAGGTGTAGTTTTCATTGAAACTTTGATGAATAACGTGTATTTTTCGAGGGGGGAGTATGGTATTGCTATTATTCTAACTTACAATACATCAGGTCAATATTAGACATATTATTTTGTAACATAAATACATCGGAAGTTATTTACCTAGACAATAATTAATTCATCAGACCAAAACATCCAGGAGAAGAGATTTTATTTTCTAAATTGCACAAGTTAAACAGTAAGCCCAAATATTATAAGAGCATCTGGAGCAAACAGGGATTTTAAAAAAAAACACAAAATAATCATATATCATACTATGTGGTAAAGCCACCCGTCATAAATGAATGCTGAAACGATCGATTATACGAGTATTTACTCTTCACTTTTGAGTTTTAAGAAAGACTAAACTTGATATTGGCATATTATGATGTTGAGTACAACGTCGTAGGAAACACAACTGCCCCGTTGCTAAGAGTCAATCCTTTTAAAGAGGATTCTGCCATATGTGCTGACGAACAAGAATGAAACACAAATCATGTTCACCGATAATTTGTACATCCTCACTGTCTTCCAGTCAGTAAATCGTATCTTGACACTGTCAATATTAGACTAAATGGAGATCTTGGACAGAATATTGTTTTCTCTAAAGGAAAAGGCACCTTAAAACTACATTTTTGAAGCCGATTATCCGTTAAATTGTACAAGATGCATCTTGTGTACCAAGGCGTCGTTCGACAACGAGGACTTCCCATAGAAACACATCACCAATAGAGGACTGCATATTGTAAAAGATGCAGCTTTGATGCGAGGAAACAATTTCTCCCAAACGTTCTCATCCACCAACAGTCCTAAGGAAGGCTTCATGAAAGCAGGAAAAGTTTGTTGATTCAAACAAGAAAACACGTTCCAGGACGTCAAGACACCCTATAAATTCGTTTCACGCTGCTGGAGAATACATTGATTCTTCCTCTACGCCACAGGAAGGAAAAGGCAGAAAGAGAGACATTGAAAGCTCTTCAGACCTCAGAGACACGCAGCCGCCCAGGTTAACAATAAGAAAGTAGTAACAAATATGGGAGTTTCTAGCTCAGTAACCCTAATTTTACTCCAAAACAAATACAAAGTCGCTATCGACACCAGACCCAGGACACCACTTTGACCATACCCAGTAAAGGTTATCCTTGTTGGTGACTATGATTATGATAGCTTTTGTGAGAGTATTTGTTTGGAGTAAATTTAGGGTTACTTCGCCAGAAATATCCCTTATCGGTTACTACTAGAATTGATATCATCGGATTTTTTGTGATTTTTAAAGTTTAGATAAAATTTGTACTTGATATATTGCTGGTTGTTTGATAAAAGTTTATATTAGAGATTAGATTTTACTATAAGAAATGAATTTTTCCGATACGTCTATAAAACAAAAAAGTTGGTTTTAATCTAACAAATAAGTTTTATAAAAGATTTAGTTCTAGCAACCAAGCATCAAGATACACCAAAATAAGTCAAGGTGTGATTAGTGATTGTATCAGAGAAAGTTAAGTGTTGTAGATCTAATCAATATGAATCAATATGGTTATTTCTTAGCGCTGATGATATAAAAATAAGAGGTTGGACTAATGATCCAATGTTATTTATCGAAGAAATGATTGATATATTTATTAAACCTGATTGATATCAATTTGACTATCACTGACACATTCTACTTGATACTGTCGCTCATACAAGTTTTTGTATTTTGCTGAGTCTCATTGGCAAGATGTCAGTTAACATACTGTTAATGATACGGAACTCACGTAATAAATCGTCCAGATTGTATTTAACGCCACGCAAATAAGATCGTATTTGATCAAGCAACGTTTTGTAAGCCACACTAACGGATTTATATGCATTTTTTGTCTCAAATCGAGGCTCTATTTTCTTGCACGACGCGGCAAGAGAAACACCCACTGCGGATATTATCAGAAAAAGAAGGGATTTAATACTGCACCGCTTTGTGATAATACCAGTGCCTGTAAGCGCCAAATGAATGCAAGAAATTACGCGTAAGATTTTGCTGTAGTATTTATTACAATGTTTAACGCACCAGAGTTTCTTGTGGTAGTATTTGTAGTACTGTATCAGCGCATCAAGCTTGGTTTTTGAAATGTCATCAGACACATGATTGAAGTCTATGATTTGCTTTCTCTTCATTATTATGTTTATGTGATAGTAAAAGTTGTAGAACCAACAACTGAATCAACTAACTGACGAAAAATTCATCGTTGACAGGATCAGCAAGAAACTTTATGTACTTGTCATAGACAACCGACGATGTGTCTTCATATTTGTTATCTGTTAATACCTCATTTTCATTAATCAACTAAAAGAATCAAAATTAATTTTTATTTCACTAACATAATCATTTACTAAACTCGCATAATTTTTTTCTGTTTTATCAATAGAACCAAGTTCCAAACCTATATGTTGTGTAATAAAATTTTTAATCGTTAGATGTCTTAGAATCGCATACGCTGTCGCATAATTTTCTAACATAAATTTTTTTAACTTTAAAATCGTCAATCACAGACCCAAAATATTTACCCATTTTAATCGAAAATCAATTTTTGTAAAATTAATGTTAAGGAGTTCTTTGATTTCATCGTAATAATCTCTTAACATTAAAATTCTAGATCTTTCTAACGACGGTAATGGAGCATCTTCGGCTTCGTTGATATCGTAGTACGTATATAAATCTCTTCAGTATTAACATTAATTACATCATCGATAAATGCGTCTCTTTCATCAGCGCTGTAACTGTTAATGTCAAAAAATAAATCCTCAGTTATTTTTAGTGACTTATTAATGATGATTGGATCAAAATCAATAACGCGTTTAGCACTATCAACAACTGTTTCTGGCATTAACATAGGCAATATTGCGTTAGCGTGTGCCTTTACAAACAGTTCAGCATTATCACGGTTATCAAAAATCTCAAGTAATGTTTTTTTATCATTATAATCCATTCAGAGTTCTTGAAATATTTGAAAAAAAAATTCATCTCTCAGCGCTGTTTTTTGTTCAGCTTTACATTTTTATTCTCAGCTAATTTATCAAGGTCCTTGTTAACTTGCCTTGTTCAATCTGCGTCTAGTTTTTTTTACCCCCATGTGCCTTAGATTTTATCAGATTCGATTTGTTAATCAAAACTGTACTTTCTTTGTTAAGCTCAAGTAATATATTTCAGTATATGCTCGATTCGCTGCTCTTCTTCGCAACAATGATCAGGATGACAATATTTGCTAATAATATTAAAATTTCTTATTGCGGCTTTTAGTTGAGGTCCTCTCATACCAATAACACGTAGAAAATTATCTTCGCTTTCTGTCAGAGTAACATTAGCGTCATTCAACGATTCCAGTTTTAATTTTTTTAAATTTATTAATTTCAGTTGACACATTTATTGCTTTAATACAATACTAGCACCTTCCAAGGTTGCACCAGATACATCTTTTTTGATTAAAAATGTTATTGTAAAATTCTTTGGCGACAGTTATAATTGTTGGGTCAGGTTGCATAATCGGTGGGGTTACGGTTGCCATATTTTATTTTACATTGTCCGATTAAATTTGGTCGTCAAGTGTGTATATCTGAAATGCGGTCAGTACAGGATTGGGATTTTCTGCTGAAAGAACGTATAATCGAAAATACTGGTACTTAGCAACAACGTCATTGACAATAATGTTTGCAGTCGGAATCGTAAAATAAGCTGTTGTTGAAATATACGTGTTTGTTTTACTGAACAACAATGTCCATGCGACATTATCAGCCGGTCCTTCTAATTTCCAGTTATAAATACGTCCGACACCTGAATTTAATCTGCCTCGCAAATGAAAATGCCAGATAGATACAGGAACTGGACATTTAACTTTAATCCAGACGTTTGCGGTTTCTCCGTTGGTCGTCCACTCCTGTACACCAGCAACAACAAAACTAAAAAGAAAAAGCATGATTTGGATTATTATCCGGATATTGCGTTGACTCGCTTACAACAAATCCTGTCCTGTTATCAGATGCTTCAACGAGTGTGGGAATATATTCGACGTTGTTTTTATTTCTTTTAACGCCGACACCAGAGACACCATCGACATACTTATTATTCGTTAAATAAAATTACAATGATGCTGCCATTGAGCACAATATTCGAATTTTGTCGCGACTACAATAAGGTATTTCTTAGTTTAAAACATACACTCTCACTAGATTGAGCAGAACAATCCGATTGTTTAATTCGAGTTGGTGGAGCCGATGCACAGTTTGTAATTTCTAGACTCGCGTTCTGGATGCCACGAAATGTTCCATCGATTAGCAGCGCAGTAAAACTCGAGTCAATGTTGACCTCTTACCCAAAACGGTCGCATTTTGAGGAGATTAAAATGAATCAAACCGCAATTCCAGATACAACTGATTACAAATGGTGCATTACAACCGCGCCTAGCGAGCAACTTCCAAGACACATATTTGTGGTGTTTCAACAACAGGTACGGCGTAGAAGTCAGTCGCAAAACAATGCCGTACTTGATAGCGCTGATGTCAGACGAATCTTAGTTAGGATAAATTCAAAACAATATCCCGAACGAGCAATCGAATGTAACTTTGCGGCAAACGCTGACAGAAATGTGTCAAGGCCGTATATGTAGCTGATGGAGGTTATGCAAAAATATCAGGATGCGGATAGTGGCGCTCAAATATCAATTGAGGATTTTAGAACGTTGTATCCGATATTTTACTTTGACGTGTAAAAACATTCTGAATGAGCTATCGGATCAACCGCAGACATTGAAATAACGTGGATGCTTGGCGCAATTCCAGCTGCGGCATATAACGTATACGCGCTTGTCGTCAGTAACAGGTTCTTAACTACTGACGCAACTAAGGGCCGGATGACAGTGCAGGTGTAAACAAAGATTATCTGACAAAATACAATAACAATGACGCAATCATCGATGAAATATATCTCGAAAGAAATATACCTATCTCAGGGAAAAATCAAAAACAAGCAGAAGAGATTTTGGAACTACATTAAGTCCTTACGTAGAGACAACTGTGGTGTGGCACCACTCAAGGAACACGGGAAACTGCATTCAGAGGCATCCGACAAGGCTAACATACTGAATCATCAATACCAGTCAGTCTTCACACAAGAGGATAAGAGTGATCTACCAAGCCTACATGGAGATCGGTACCCACCAATGCCTGATATCCAAGTTACTGAAGAAGGTATATACAGCTTGTTGCGGAAAATTAACCCACAGAAGACCACGGGACCAGACATGATTCCAGCAAGGATCCTGAAAGATCTAGCAGAAGATTGTGCACCATACTTGAGTTATATTTACCAGAAGTGCCTCTCAACAGGTTATGTCCCTGATGTGTGGAAAACAGCTAACGTTACAGCTATCTTCAAAAATGGAGAAAGATTCAAGGCAAGCAATTATAGACCGGTCTCCCTTACATGTATCTGCTGCAAAATGCTTGAACACATCATAGTCAGCAACATGATGCAACATCTAGATCGCTACAACATTCTAGCAGACTGCCAGCATGGTTTCCGTGCCAGACGAAACTGTGAAACACAGCTCATAACCCTAGTGGATGAGCTCGCCAAATCCTTAGACAGAGGGAAGCAATATGACCTAGCTATCCTTGACTTCAGTAAGGCTTTCGATCGTGTCCCCCATGAAAGACTCCTCAGTAAGTTGGACCACTATGGCATCAGGGGTTACACCCAGAAATGGATCAGAGATTTCCTATCAGACAGATCGCAGAGAGTTATAGTAGACGGAGCAATATCAGACCCAGTTCCGGTTGTTAGTGGGGTACCTCAAGGGAGTGTTTTGGGTCCCGTCCTCTTCCTGGTGTTCATTAATGATCTACCTGCGAGCGTCAGATCCAATACGAGACTGTTTGCAGATGACTGTATAGTCTACCGGGAAATAAATGCATCCAAGGACTGTGAAATCCTTCAAGAAGACCAGAACCAACTTGCCTTCTAGGAAAGGACCTGGGGTATGATGTTCCACCCAGAAAAATGCAGCATCCTAAGAGTTTACAGGAAGAAATCACCAATCTTGTACGAATATACTCTCAAGGGACACAAGTTAGCAAATGAGCAGGCGACAAAATATCTCGGGGTTGAATTGTCCAGAGACCTCTCTTGGAAAAGGCACATAGACAAGATAGTGAAAAAAGGGAACTGTAACCTTGGTTTCCTGCGACGCAACCTCCAAATCAACAATGAAGAAGTAAAAAGCGCAGCATATTTCACTCTGGTTCGACCAGGTCTTGAGTATTGCTCGACTGTGTAGAACCCACATAATAAAGATCTAATAAATAAGATAGAGATGGTTCCACATAATAAAGATCTAATAAATAAGATAGAGATGGTTCAGAGGAGAGCTGCTAGATTCACCACAAATAAATATCGTAACACTAGCAGTGTCAGTGCAATGTTGAACCATCTCCAGTGGGAATCACTCGAATCCAGGCGAACCAAGGCCCAGCTGACCATGTTGTACAAGATTGCGAACAACCTAGTGGACATACCAGCGGACAAATACCTGACCGTGGCATATAGCCAGACTAGGGCAAACCACAGGAAAAAGTTTCAATTAAAGTCAGCATCGACAAATTGTTACAAGTTTAGCTTCTTCCCATGCACAATAGGGACTTGGAACAAATTACCAGCAATAATTGCAGAAGCTCCTGACTTGGTATCTCACAAGCAGGAGCTTTCCAAAATCACACTTTAATGAACTAGTCAGCTACAAGTAAGACCTAGTGATTCTCAGGGCTATGCCGGTTGAGGTTTCATATCTCATCGTCGCTACGGTAGCCGGATTGGTCTGAGTATGAAGGAACGAAAACGTACACTGACACTCTTTTACTTATTTCTGCCTTTCCTGTCACTACTCTTCTGACTGTCCTATCACTTCCGTCTTTTCTTTATCTTTGACCACGCACCACCAGTTGCTTAATAGTCAAGTGTGACTGCGTCAACGTATTTATAGACATAGACAAAAAGTTGTCGACGACAGTTGCTAAACGACGCGCAGTTTCTCTTTAAATAAATCCAAACACAACAGGTAGACAAAAGGAATTAGTGTTAACACAACAACAAATCACGAGGATGAATAAAGGAAAACCATTTGTGCTTAATCTGTCAGTGGCTCAAATAACAGCGATGGCACGACATGGTGGGTTCTTAGAACCGGCATTGGCAACGTTGGCAAAGACGATATTGGCAAAAATATTGCCGGTACTTGGGACGCTATGAATCTCGGCATCATCAGGTGCAATGTCAGGCGCAACTAAAAAAGCGGTTTCAGGTGACGGTATCAAACAAAATGCCTAACGTGACACTGATTGTGTCTGATTTTATGTGACAATAACAGATAAAATATGCCCACACGAAAAGCCGCAAAGTCGTCGCAAAAAGAGAAACCGGCGAAAGCGCTAAAGATCACAGAAAACAAAGACAACCGTGAAACGGTCGATGACAGCCAAACAAATGCAAGGAGGATTTATAGAGCCGCTTAAAGCAGGAATAGCGGGAAGTTTACTTCCAAATATGTTGGGAATAGGCCGGGGCGTCAACGGTCGCGGTCTGATGTTGCCGGGCAACAGACGTTGACGTCTCACGCGCTAAGCACTTTGAAATACTTGATAAATTAAAATCAGTGAAGGGATTTCAAGGAGTATATTCCAAAGACGAATTGCCAACAACCGTAAACAGTAATTCGTGTGTTATAAACATCCAGAATTTCAAGGACGGATCAGTTACACATTGAGTTGCCGTTTACAAAAACATTTAGTTTGATTAATTTGGACTTCCGCCCACTGCTGTCATCAAACAGTACATAAAACGAAAATACACAAAACTAAATTATTCATCTAATCAAATGCAGCCAGTTGGAAGTGCTGCATACGGTTATTATTGTGTTATGTTTATCCGACAAATGTCCGCAAGTTCGAAGAACTCGGGGACAGAATATCTCAGGTTTATACTGCAATTTGATCAACCTCCTAGCGCTGACAAACTTGCAATTTTGTATAACAACCGAAAATAAAATGACAACATATTGCCTTAAATGTCGAACTAAAACAGCGAAAACAGATGAAAAAACAGAAACAGCAAAAAACAATTCACTAATGCTGAAAAGTATTTGTGCCGTACACGGTGCGAAGAAAGGTATGTTCTTGAAACAAACTAAAGTTGACAGTAGCGGAATAGATGTAATTCCTGTTACGCTATCAGGCGCGGACAAACAAAATTTAGTCAGCGATGATTAAATTCCTCATAATATTTTATTTTCTGAAAACTTCGGTTGAAAATATAAAAATATAGAAATGAATTTTTTTTTTTAGAAATCTGATAAAAAATCCTGACTTTTTTTAAAATCAGGTACATAATCGTAATTCTTTCGTGCTAACACCCCCTAAAAATGATAAAATCTGGCCGATAGTTATGATTTTTGAGAAATTCTGTCGAAAATTGTGCTTTCTTTTCTTGAAAATACCCCATCAAATGATTTTTATTTTCCAACCGAATTTTTCAAAACTAAAATTTCACTGAAGTCAGCAACTAAAACAGCTTTCTATAACTGATGATATAAAAATGAAAACGTGTAAATGTGAATGTGATCGAGATCTTTGTCTCGAGCAAGATAAAATTGTAACTTACTGTCAACGCTGTAATCGCCGCAAAGTAATCGGAAGTGGCATTGATATCCAAATTGATATTGTGAAATATGTCACGTGGGAGGTGTTGCGACATAGACCTAGTAGGAAAATATTACGATGTAGAGCTGCATGATGTATGTAAGCTGAAGAAGTGGACAATTAATGCGTTCCTAATTTTTGATGCCTATTTATTGTTTTAATAACAGTCTCCAGATGTGTTTAATGTTGTATTTTGATTTAGTATGAGAGGAACTACTCATTTAAAGCATTTATTGCAAAGTTAGTTGCTGTTCATAATTTCATGCATTCGGTGTTCAGCGAAGTGGTCTGTACCAAAATAACAAACTGGTGAGCCGCCAGAAAACATTATTCAGTTAGAGTAAATGATGGCATCACAATACATAGTTAGCAGAACACGAAAGTATTACATTTTTCAAAAGTAACCAATGTCTAAAATGTTACAAGTGGGATAAGAAAAAGCAGTGGATCATGAAAGTGAAGGATTTGGAACATGCGAATGACAATTGATCGCAATACCGGAGTCTTAAAAGAGAATACTTCCAAAAACATGACAGTTAAACAACAAATAGATACACATAAGTGGTGTTCGGGGTGTTCTGGGAGAGGTAGTACCTCTGGTGTGGGGCATGTCATGTTCTTTCGGGAGTAACTCGTCCACCTTTGGCCCCCACCAGGCGCTCAGCTCTCACCTGTGGCTCCAAGAAGCTGTAGAATGCGCAGCAGCCACACCACGCGCAACGGCTTCGACTGGCCAGCTAAACTAGGTTGAGGGTAGCCGACGGGTCTCAAACCCTCGGTGAGTTAGGAGCTTGCCTATCCTTGCATGCAAAGCCAGCTTCGGCAGACTGGGCGGAAGAGATCAAATGAGTGATCCAACGGCCACGAAGGTGAATCTGCAAACGCATTGTGGAGAGCGCAGGGCATGACAAGGCACTGAAGACGTCATGGCCATCCAATGCAGCCGAGGTAGTCCCCAGCCGTGACGAATCTTCGTACCACTGGATCCCAACTACCAAGGCCGAGAGAATTAGGCTGTCTCTGCGCAAAGGCTGTTTCACTTAAATCTCCTTCACGCACAGGTTATATTGTGCACTTATCATTCATCCCCGTCATCACACTCATCGTTCCCTACCTGCACCTATCAAAGTCCTACGGCGATGGGCGACTGGCGAAGCATCAGGTGCAGATGACCACTGGGATTGTAGTCAGAGACCTGCACGTAGGCGGCCCTTGGATAAGTGGTCGTTCTGCTCTGTACCCAGAGCAGCGGAACAGTTTGGCAGCATCCAGGTCGACTGAGCAGACCTTTTCATGACAGCGCTGCTCACCCTGTATAGGGAGGGGCCTAGAAAAGGTGGCCTAAAACATAGCCTGCCCTTCAAAATCTGGCCAGCTTGCCGAGGCTGGCAAGAGCATCCATATCTGCGGTCGATACCATCAAAGAAAGAAACGTATTATTGGAGCATGGAACATCCGTACTCTCATGGACAAAGAGAAGGTAGCAAGACCTTACAGGAGAACAGCCGTAGATGCTAAGGAGCTTTCACGCTACAATATCGACATAGCAGCCTTGAGTGAAACAGGTTCGCAGAGGAGGGTTCTCTGACTGAGCTAGCAAGCGGCTACACCTTCTTCTGGAAAGGAAAAGCTCAAAACGAAGAAAGGATCCACGGAGTGGGCCTGGCTATCAACTCAAGTCTTCTGAAGCAGCTTCCACACAACAATCATCAGCGCCTACGCCCCTACCCTCACCAGCCCAGCTTAAACCATCGAGCAGTTCTATGTGGACCTCAGCTCTGTACTATGCTCAGTTCGAGCTGACGACAAGATCATACTACTGGGCGAATTCAGCGTCCGTCTTGGCTGCGACTACGGTCGATAGAAAGGTGTGCTTGGCAAGCACGGTGTCGGCAAGATGAACAACAACGGCCTTCTCTTACTCAGCAAATGCGCAGAATTTGACCTACGCATCACAAACTCAATGTTCAGAATGGCGAACAAACACAAGAACACCTGGATGCACCCCAGATCTCGCCAATGGCACTTAATTGACTATGTAATAGTCCGCCAGCGCGATGCCCTGGATGTCCTCATCACCAAGGCCATGTGAGGAGCGGAATGTTGGACAGACCACAGACTTGTCCGAACTACCCTAAAGCTGAGCATTGCCCCACATCACCCAGGCTGTCCTTATCTTGTGCGCACAGCCTTCAACATTGTCAAACTTCAGCAGCCTTCCACCCAGCTCAATTTCCAGGAGAGCCTAGATGACAAGCTGTCCACCATCGGACCTATACGTGGAAATGCCTCCGAGAAATGGAACAACCTCAGGGACATATTAAGAGAGTCAGCTATGGCGACTCTGGGCCCCATGAAGCGAACCCATCAAGACTGGTTCGACGAGAACAACGGTGAAATTGAAGATCTGCTTGCCAGAAAGAACAAAGCATTCATGGACTGGCATATTGACCCAAACTACATCCCCAAAAAAGACCGCTTCAAATCATATCAAGCTGAGGCTCAGAGAGAAATCCGCAAGATGTATGACCAGTGGTGGGAAAGGAAAGCTGATAAAGTGCAACGTTATGCCGACACTAACAACTCCAAAGAGTTCTACAGCGTCATCATATCAATCTTCTGCCTTCAGAGTCTGGCTCTGCCCCCTTGCTTGATGCAGATGGCAGTACACTAATAAAGGACAAGACTGGCATTAAGGACAGATGGAAAGAACACTTTAGCCAACTCCTAAACCTGCCCTCATCTGTCAGCCACTCTGCTCTTGACCAAATGCCCCAACAGCCAAAGCACGACCAACTGGAAGTTCCGCCAACGATAGAGGAGTTGAGGACGGCCATTAAACAAATGAACTATGGCAGGGCACCTGGAAAGGATGACATCCCAGCGGAGGTGTACAAGGCTCTTAGTGAACAAACTCTGGAGGCATTCCACGATGTGCTAATCAGCATCTGGACGGAAAAGGAGATGTCAGACGACCTCCGCGATGCATCAATTGTGACCCTCTATAAGAATAAAGGCACATGTGCGGACTGCAGTAACTACAAAGGCATCTCCTTGCTCTCCATAGCTGACAAAATACTTGCTCGCATCATTCTCAACAGGCTTATTGCGGTAGTGTCAGAAGATAACCTCCCCGAGTCTCAGTGTGGTTTTCGCCCAGACCGCAGCACCGTTGACATGATCTTCGCAGTGAGACAAGTCCAAGAGAAGTGCTTTAAGCAGAACATGAATCTGTATGCCGTCTTCGTGGACCTGACGAATGCATTCGATACAGTCAACAGAGACGCAATGTGGGTAGTGCTCAAGAAGCTTGGTTGTCCCCAGAAGTTTACCAACCTCATCCGGCTCTTCCATGATGACATGACTGGAGAGATTCTCTCAGACGGTGAACCCTCTGAGAAACTCCCCATATCTAACGGTGTCAAACAGGGCTGTGTACTTGCTCCGGTACTCTTCAACCTCTTCTTCACGCAGGTACTGCTCCACGCCATCCTTGACCTTGACCTTGGTATCTACATTAGATATCGCCTGGATGGACCAGTGTTTGATCTCCCTCTCCTAGCTGCAAAAACCAAGACGCTAGAAAGATTCATCGCTGAAACACTCTTTGCAGATGACTGTGCCCTCATGGCCCACGAAGAGACTCACCTATAGGCAATTGTGGACAGGTTCTCGGAAGCCTCCAATCTGTTTGGACTCACAGTTAGCCTAGGAAAGACAGAAGTCCTCTTCCAGCCCGCCCCAAACACTGTCCCTTCACAACCCTGCATCACCATCGGCGATACGCAGCTGAAGAATGTGGACAGTTTCAAACACCTAGGCAGCACAATATCCAGTGATGGCTCCCTGGACAAAGAGATCACTGCGAGGATCAAAAAACCAGCCAAGCACTCGGACGACTCAGAACCAAGGTCTTGGAGCACAAGGACAAACGCCTGTCAACAAAGATGAAGGTGTACAATGCAGTTGTCCTCTCTTGTATGGCTGTGAAACGTGGACTGTCTACCGAAGACACATCAGTCAGTCGGAACAACTCCACCAGCGCTCCCTGAGGTTTATCATGCGAATCAAGTGGCAGGACCGAATCCCCAACCAGGAAGTCCTTGATAGAGCCAACACAACAAGCATCGAAGCCAAACTGATCCAGGCACAGCTTCGTTGGACTGGCCATGTCATCCGCATGGATCAAAACAAAATCCCAAAGCAGCTGTTTTTTGGCGAGCTACCCCATGGCAACCGAAACCATGGCCGCCCTCGCAAGAGGTACAAAGACAACCTCAAGACGCACATCAAATGGGCAGACCTTCATCCCCACCAGCTCGTGCTCGCTGCCTCAGACAGAAGTCACTGGCGAGCCCTGACCAGAAAAGCCAGTTCCCCCTTCGAGGCTGACCTCCGCCAGCGTCTTGTTGCAGCTCGTGAGAGACATCACAGAGCTGCGTTCCAGCCACCCCCAACCACCGGTGTCCCATGCTCTACCTGCAACCGCCTGTGTGCATCGGAATTTGGACTCCGGAGCCACCTGCGCGTCCATCGTCGATAAGACCGCACAACATGTCCTCCTCGGCCCCCGAAAGACTACCAAGTAGATACACATAAAGAAGTGATAAAACCACTAAAATGTATGCATTGTCCTCATACGTTAATAAAAGACATCACGGAAGATATAAAAAGAAAAAGTATGACACTGATTCTGAATGTATCCCAAACAAGATGAAAATTTAATTGTTCAAAATAGAAGCTAGTCTACGAGATTGTGAATAGGATAAAAAGAAATGAAAATCGCATAAACACTGATACAATTACCAGGCTTTTAAGCTGCTTTCAATTTTCATTTAATAAAAGTATGACAGAGACTTACACAATTACTAAAACTATTTCGCATTGTTCTTGGACTAAATGTTTACATGTTCAATTTTAAGAATCCTTTAAACATTTAATCACAATGAATAACCAAAGAATTAATTAAAATTAGTTGATGTTTTGGAAGAATTTGTACGACATCTTGGAGAAGTAAAACTCAGTACACCTTTCATAGAGCACGGATATTCAGTCACACAAATCAAGTTTTCAAATACACGCTATAGTAATATAAATCTGAGCCACTTAAATAAATGGCACAAAAGGCTGAATTGTACTAACTGGAATAGCTTCTGTTTTATTTGTTCAAATAATAGTCACAGAATGTAGTACAGCTATTGTGTGAATTGTTTTAAAGCTTTTACAGAAAAAGTGATTGGCTTGCGATTGGACAATTCTTATGTGTATTTTATCGAATTAAGCCAGATTACATTAAAATGCGTATAATTCTACATACAAATATAAAAACTAACCAGTGAGTTTATACAGAAAGTATTCTTTTCAGATTTTAATTAAGGTATTCGGGTCAATTTCTTTGTCATACATATTAAACTTTTGTTATGATTGTGATTGAGGGTTGTGGATAGAGTTTCTGCATACCTGACTTTTGTGTTAATGGTGGCAAACAAGATGTTTACCAGAATTTGAGCTCAAGGGTTAGTGGAGTTTTGATTAGTTTTTCAGAACATTAGATTGCGACGTAGGTCAAGTGAAATATGTATGAACAGAGGTTCCATAAACAATTATTCATTCCTGTTTCATATCAGTCTGAAAGAACATATAATCAGAGTTTGCATTTGTGTTTAAATATAAATCTAAAATAATTATTTATTTAAATTATTCATTGGAATTA
>JAECUM010043897.1:0-37776 GCA_016617855.1 Megalonaias nervosa
ATTGAGTTTTAGAAGGAGTCATATTAGGCTGAAATACCTTTCTACCAGTAGACTGCTGAGTGAAAGACTTGCCTACAACAGAAACTTTATGAGTTAAGGAATACTCATCAGTGGCACGAGCAGCATTTTCCAAGGTTTCAATCTTATGCTTGTCAAGATAAGTCTTAATGTCAATATGGACACAGTTCTTCAAGTAATACAAGTTGTTTGAAACTTCCATAATCATGTTCAACTTTCTTGGCTAAGTACCATCTCTCAAACAACCGCTTTTTTTCTCTTGCAAATTTGACATGAGTTTGTCCAGCTTCCTTTTTATAGTTCTAAATTTTTGCCGATAAGCTTCAGGGACTAACTCATAACTCTTTAAGATGCATTCCTTAACCAAATCATAGACAACACTTCAGTGAACTGACAGTGAATGGTAAATATCACTAGCAGTACCAACAAGTACACATTGTAGTAACTGAGTCCAATGCTCCCTTGGCCATTTCAAATTTTTGGCAACTTTTTCAAAATGAGGAAAATATTTGTCTGCTTCTTTTTCTCTAAAAGGGGGCACGAAGCTGATATTTCTTGTAATATCAAAACTTGAATTTGTATGTGAAGTGTGAATGTGTTTGTCATTTGCCAGCTCTATTTCTTTTAACTTAATTTGAAATTCCCTTTCATCCTTATCTTTTTGTATTTGCATCTCTCTCTCTCTCTCCCTCTCTTCAGATTGTAACTCCATTTGTTTATCTTTCTCCCTCTCCTCTCTCTCTCTCTCTCCCTCTCTTCAAATTGTAACTGCATTTGTTTATCTTTTTCCCTCTCCTGAGTAGGACTAGAAAGAAAAGTCTCCACTTTTGATGACATTGTGAAAAAAAGCCTGTTGATTCCACTAAAATTTCAAAGAAAATATGAAATAGTACTTGGGATTTAAAAACTTCTGAAAACTAGGGTAATTTAAATTTCAAAAACAATTTTTTTGAAATATTTTGGCCAAAATTCATATGTCCCGGACAAGCCCCCAATTTTCCTTTTGTTACATGTAGGCTCATACAGAAGTAACAAAAGAAAAGAGTGAAGTCAACAAGCTTTGTAAATTTAACAAAATAATTTATTTCTCTAGAAAACAAAGTAAAAATTTGAAATAGGACTTAACGGTTTGTGAATATAATCCAAAAATTAATCTAGAATTGAAAAATATAAGTCCTATCACTAAACAGTTCTAATTGAATCCAAGTTCGAATCTCAGTGAAGTTCCAATATGGAAGGCGATGATGACCTCTATAACCAGTTTGTGTTGATGTGTCAACAGTTCCTTGTAGAGTCACCAAGAATATAATTCCGGCTTTTGAATTCCGAATAATTTTTAGTAAATGTCTTTGTCCAAGAACTTCGATGAAAAAAAGTATTTTCCAGGGTGAATAAATTATTTTAAATAAAAAAAAAATCAACTCAGATGGCAACAACAAGACAAATACCTTGAGCGCAAAGGTATATATTTATGACTGAACCAGTAAACACTGAGATTGAGAATTAAACCCAACTAAAACGTCATTTTGACACTCGTGATGGGGCACATGATCACTTACTTTGTCCGAACAGCGCAGTAAAAAATATGTCAATTATCACGTAGGCTAGAATAGCCCTATCTAAGAATCAGATTTCCACACTGGAAATGAATTTAAAAATGAAACTGTTTACAACAGACTAACACATGGGCTGAACATGACCTTGGTAATGACCAATCATTTTCACTCAATGTTTACAAAATCAGAAACAAGGTCAGCAACTAGGTTAACTAAAAATAAAATGTAAGAAATGAACTGCATTGTTATCAGGTCAAAAGAATTGAACTAAATTTACTGGGAAAAATGTCAAATCCAGTAAAAATATTATCTTTACAATAAACTGTAATGAAACAAAAATAAAATAAAAGAGAATTTAAAACTAACACACAAGTAATTTAATTACATATATGTAAAAGTAATGTCAAACAGATGTGCTAATAACCCTATGATCAGGTACTGTCTGTCAAATAGATGGGCGATTTAACCCATTATCAGCACAAGGTTTTATCAAATTTTGCAAATGGAATGTTTTGCTAAACTTTTTTGTTTCAAAATTAGCATGATTTAATAAAAAGAGTACATTTTTAATTAGCATGATTTAATAAAGAGTACATTTTTAATTAGCATGATTTAATAAAAAGAGTACATTTTTAATTAGCATGATTTAATACAAAGAGTACATTTTTAATTAGCATGATTTAATACAAAGAGTACATTTTTAATTAGCATAATTTAATAAAAGGAGTACATTTTTCACAATAGTTCAGTCATTAATATGCAGAATTTAATCTAATTATGAAACCTGAACAATGTACAAATATTTTGATTATGATATTACCAAACTATATGTATGGTCAGAAAGTCCAGACAAGTGACATCTGTAGAATCAACATTTTACTATTCTTCTTTCCAAGTAATTGTAAATTTTAATAAAAGAAATTTACATGAGTGAACACCTGGCATTACTGTACCATAATTACCATCTTGAAATTAAGGAAGGAAGAAACATACCGTGTAGTTTATGTGCCCTCAAAAAACTAATTCAGAATATGCTGTTTAGTAAACAATGTTAAATGCCTTTCAAGTTGAGAATAAGGAAATAAGGTTGGATATAAAATGTGGGAAAAATATTTGCCATATGTACGGTAGCTTGAGACTGCGTATTTAGGCACCACTAGTTACAACAAAATTGGGCAAGATTTTTTTCCCAATGAATTGCTGGTGCTTACATAACACACACTGTAGAACATGGTTTCTCTGAATTATGTTGGAGGACCAGACCTTTTCAGAAGATAATTGCATTGATAAGGATTAACTGTTAATTAGTCACACTTTCTTTCTTACTTGGTCACTTTTAGCCTAACCTTTAGCTATTGTGCAGTTTGGTCACAGCTGATCAGAATATGACAATAGGGCATGTCCTTGAGCAAAATAAGGTGCATCACAGGAAGAAACAGTGTATTGTTTCAGAATTTTGTGCATTTTGGACCCAGAAGATTGGTCAATATGTAGTGAAAACAACAAGAAAAGCGTCTTAATGTTAGGTCCAATCTCCCTGTTTTCTTATTCAATCTCCCTACTTTTAGGCACTTTTAGCTCTATTTACATTTGGCCTTGAAAAGTCTTGTCAGGCTGTGCAATGAGACACAAGGTAAACCTGATAGGAAATGATTAGATTTGAATGGATAGCTTCTTAGTAGTACTTTATATAGAGTCATTTCAACAGAAAATGCCTTTAGAAAGTAATTTAACTCATAGATATTTTCTTTCAAAAGATTTTACTTCATTTTTTAATCACCTCTCTGTTCAGGGATAAAAAGGACAAGAAAACATAACTCGGATTGCATGCATTGAGAGACACGATGACATTTAATTTAGATCATAAAATGAACAAATATGATCTTGCATTTTGTGTTTTGCCCATTGATCATGTTTAACCGAGACACACCTGAGACTATCATCCTGTCAATATTCTCAGTACTTTCGCCCATGAAATCTGTTTATGTTTTATTACCTGAAGCATATAATATTAATGGCAACTGAGATGGAAACAGGTTTCAGTGGCTTTTACGATTTCCTCTCCATTTCTGTCACATGTGCAGGACACAATGCAGTAGAAAGTTTTAATTGATGAATGGATAGCTTTATTATTTTGAATGGATTCATTTGTAAATTTTACCATTAAATTATTTTAGATTTTCGTATTTTTCAATCTTTGATAATAGAATTTAATGTTTTGTAATCCTTACATATTTGATTGTGAATGGCTAATTATATAATATTTTTTTTAGCAAATTTCAAATTCTGTTGAAGATTTACATATGAAATAAAAATTAACTGAATGTTCTGTTAGGTGAAATAATTATTACGTAGTACCTGAAATGAAGTAAGCTTCATCTAACATTTTTTTTCAGGTGACCTACATCACAAAAAACCCTCAAGCTCCTCCGGTCTTCTACCAGTGTGCCGATATATCACTTGTGGATGATGATAGTGGTTTAAAAATGCCATGGAAATATTAGAAGAAAGCATTGAGCATCCAGAGGATTGGAAGAGATCTGATTCATTGAAAGACTTTTACTATGCTTGGAGATACACATTTATGGTGAAGTGAGGTCGGGTGCAATTGTGTTTTTTGTCACAAAGGTTTAAAACTATTTTGATTCCCAAGACATGCAGCCCTGACATTGTATTATATTCCCTCAGTAACCTGACATGTATTTTATTCCTGTGTAAACTGACATGTATATTTCCTGTGTAAACTGACATGTATTATATTCCTGTGTAAACTGACATGTATTATATTCCTGTGTAAATTGACGTGTATTATATTCGCTGTGTAAACTGACATGTATATTTCCTGTGTAAACTGACATGTATATTTCCTGTGTAAACTGACATGTATTACATTCCCTCATTAGACTGACATGTATTATATTCCTGTCTAAACTGACATGTATTATATTCCTGTGTAAACCGACATGTATTATATTCCTGTGTAAATTGACATGTATTATATTCCTGTGTAAACTGGCATGTATTATATTCCTGTGTAAATAGACATGTATTATATTCCTGTGTAAATTGACATGTATTATATTCCTGTGTAAACCAACTTGTATTATATTCCTGTGTAAATTGACATGTATTATATTCCTGTGTAAACTGGCATGTATTATATTCCCCGTGGACATGACATGTATTATATTTCTGTCTAAACTGACATGTATTATATTCCTGTGTAAACTGGCATGTATTATATTCCCTGTGGACATGACATGTATTCCCTCAGTAAACTGACATGTACCATCCAGCAGCACCTTATTTCTTTCTGCTTCCAGTTGCAGCTGTAAATTTCAGGTGAAAATCAGTCAAATATGATATAATTGTCTAAATGAATGATAATAATATAGTAACACTACAAATATCCACAATTATTTTATCTGGAAATTGGTCATCAGGATAAATTCATTTTGATCATGGGGGAATAACAGTGCATCTGGGAGGGGGGCAGAGAACCATTCATTGGTACATATATGTGTATTGTGTATAAGAAAATTGACAACATAAGTGTAATCGCCTTCCATTCTAATGGTATCCATAGCAGTAATTCCATCAAAACTTTGCACACAGAAGCACATCTTCTATAAATTCTCAACAGGATTCGAATTGAATCCAAATACAAAAGTTTTGACTAATACACTCACACTACCATGGGAAACATTTATATTTGTTGGACACATGCAAAGGGTATGATTGTTTTCACTGACAACAAAATGCATGTATCAGACATTGGAAATTTTTAAAAAGAAATGTGTGTAGGTTTGAAATAGACTTTACTGAAAATTCACACAGGAGGTCATATGTATTCAGTTCATAATGTACATGAAATTAACACTTGAACAGTTGTATAAAATTGCTTTGACCCAGTATGTGATAAAGCATTCGGTTTCATGGGTAAAGAATAATCTACATAAAAACAGTCATTCTCAAAAAGACAGGAAAAAAAAATAAAAAAATAAAGCTAATATTAATTGAAAATATTTTTTATAACTATGACTTTGCACTACTACTGAGGACAAACAGAAAGTATTATGTTTGATTATAATAATAAATCACTCCACCCCACAACTTAAATGTTCTTTTCAGTCAGTGGTTCACAGTAGCACAGCTATAACAGAGATCAACTATGACCTCAGGAAAATGTGTTATGCATATCACATGATACACAAAACTAAAAGTGTAGAACAAAGAATGGCAGAAGAAGAGAAGATATATTCAATAAAGCTAGATGAGAATGATGTCCCAGAAACAAAATTCCACTAATCAACTATTGTCTGCATTAATCTTTAGTTAAAATAGCTTTAATTAGTAGGAATAATGTTTAAAAAAGGTATATGTACAATTCCATTTCCCATGATGATTTCCAGTTTTCTTTAGCTGTTCAACCAACCAAAATTCAGAATAATTTTCATGAAAGTAACAAAGTTAAAAATGGCATGTAAAAGTTTAGGGTATTTTTACCCAAATATCAACTATTTCTTATTTTTAAATTAGTTAGGTAATACATAGAGTATATTTTCTTTTCCTACAATAATACAAAATATATTTAACTGTGTGTTACAAAAAAAACCCCATATTTTAATGACTGGCAAAGCCACAAAGTTAAAATATATAGCTTTTAGTATCACAAGATGAAATATATCTGGTATTACCATAGGAACTTACTCCAGAATCAAACTTTACAATATTAAACTCACCCTTCAGCATAACACACTCACCCCCATCCCCTTTTTGTAAATTCACCTCACTTTCAAAACCTGATCATGTAAATATACATGACTTGAGAAAGCTGTTGGATTGGGTTGACCAAATCTGTCACAGGAAATTAAATTTTTGTCATTTTTTAAACTAAACTATTTGTCCCTATCTGAAAATAATTTGTCTCATTCAGCAGTGCATCACAGCAGGTTTGCCATTATTATCAAGGAAATAAGGAGAAATAACTTCAGAGAGATGCAAACAGAATCTGGTCAGATTTCTTTATCAAGGACTAATTTCTGAATTTTCAATGTCTAACATGTACGGCAGTTTATATTTATTTGTTATAGCTCACAAAGTACTCGTTTTTGTTACTGCATATACAACTTTTGTGGGCACACACAATCAAGCATTGCATGGAATGATGGGAAATCTTATATTTTCATACCTACAGGGATATAAGTTTCACATGTTAAAATATGAGGATATATTTTGCACATGTGAAAATATTAGAATGAAAAAAATATGAAAATTATTTCGCCAGTAAGTCTCATTCTTTCACACTCAAATTCTTTTATTTAAAGGTGTCACAGAGCAGAAACACTTTGTGTTACTAGCAAACCTAGTGATTAACACCAGCCCTTCCCCCACCCATGATGATAATAAAATTTTTTCTTGCTTTTCTTATAAAAAGACGTAAATATTGAGCATGATTTGGCATGAGTGTTGCTGGGGTCAGGTCTGGATCTTTTATTTATTTTGTCTGCATCCCTTCCTCATTCTTGGAACTGCCCGTGAGTCAGTGAATCTTTTTTATAAATATCAAACTTGATTTGAATTGAGTGTTGCTGGAATAGGGTGGTCAGGATGATCTGCTGGCAGTCCATTCCCATGTAAAAAATGTTGACAGATATATGTCCATCTTGTAATTTTTTCCACAGTAAAATTTTCCCTTCCACAGGCATGCACCCAGTGTTAGCACTTCTTGTGTTCTTGTTTTCAGTTTTGGAAATGGAATCCAAAATACACGCATTATATATTCACGATCTGAATATATGCTGTCGCTGTTACAAAATCCAAAGCAACGTTGTCTTGAAGGACCACACATTTTTCTTTTTTCAGGTGCCAAAGCAATTTCCTCAACATGTTCTATAGCATGTATTGTAATACCAAAGTATATTTGTTTGTTCTACATCATGCAGCCGAGCCTGCAAGATATAAATGCTCATGCTGTTTTTAGCACTTACCATTATCAGTTGATGTCTGCTGTATACATGTTCCCTTGCCATTATCAATTGATGTCTGTTGTATACGTGTTCCCTTGCCATTATCAATTGATGTCTGCTGTATACATGTTCCCTTACCATTATCAGTTGATGTCTGCTGTATACATGTTCCCTTGCCATTATCAATTGATGTCTGCTGTATACATGTTCCCTTGCCATTGCAGTGGGTTGAGTGATCTGGAGCTGCTGTCTGCATTCTGTTTCTAAGATAAAAAGCATTAAGATGGGGGCTGGGTATGTGGCATTCTGTTTCTAAGGTAAAAAGCATTAAGATGGGGGCTGGGTATGTGGCATTGACTAAAACTGCTCGGACAATTCGGGCAATAAACTTGTTTGATCAGGTGTGTATGACAGGTGATTGAGCAAAATGTTGGTGGTCTATCGTTTCCCATAAATAGATGGGTAAATTATGATTTTTAAATTCATGTGAGAAACTTTCTAAAAACTCTCCATTGTTTGGTGCTTGGTTGAGCATGCCAGATGACAGCAAACATTTGTTGGCTTTTGTTTATCCTGGATTGAGCAACAGTTGTTCAAATAATGCATTGAAGGCAACACAAAGTAGGTTTAATGGCTTTATTGTACATGGTTCTGTAATAATTGGATTAACAGTTATCAGCTTATTAAGGAGCTAACATTCTTTCAGAAATAAGTAAAATGATGTTTTATTTTCTTCAAAAATCCAACTCTTTTTGTATTCTGGTACTTAAGCCTTTTAGTACTTAAGGAAACAGTTGAAATTACTAGAAATTTTGGGAGCCATGCCACAATCATACAGTGTCAGAATTTTTGCTATAATGAAGCAATGTCAGTAAAGGGTGTCTCTGTATTGGTTTCCTCATTGTGATGTTAGCTCTGCGAAGCAATGTATTGTTTTCACATGGGGATATTTTTATCTCACAGTATGAAAGTAATGAAACAATTACATGCTTTTGTTTCACTCAACATTCAACTGTGAAATATTGATATTGACCAATGTGAAACCCATATAGATAATGGTTTCAGTTCATATTGATTCTTAAAAAGTTGAACTGCAGAGGAATGTTAAATTTCAGGTTGACTTTTTTTTTCTCATGATATTTTATATCACATTCAGGTTAGTATGTGTGTACAAATAAACTTGTAGAGATTATTTTAATTTATAAACTCTGTGTCTTTTTGCTTTACTTCTGCATTGCACTTTATACATTGCCATGCGTTCTGTATTATTATATGAATCTTTAATAATGTTCAGTATTGTATTTTAATATGTTATCTGTTGTATACAGGAGAGCCAAAATTTTGTGCATGGATAATCTTTATCAAATTCATAGAGGTTGTACAAGTAATATGAATAACATTAATTAAACACTATGCCATGTATGGGTTAGAGATGCGAACAGAAAAAAACAATCTTTTTATGGTTATTCAAGAAATAATTGCAGTTTATGTCAGTTGATAATTGTAGGGAAGATTTCCATTGGTCAGAACATAACCATGTGATCAGACCAAGTTGCATTTATTTCTGTATTAACTATATGGATAACAACTTTATACTAACTTCTGTAAAAAGAGTCACATGCAGAGTAACTAATGTAAACACTAAATCGGAAGGCATACACACTGCATGCCTTTAATTCAAAATAAAAATGATAGATTTATATTTTATTTAGAAAATTGAATAAGTCGATTTGACAGAAGCAAATAACAAATCTTTATAGTTTTTCTGAAGATAAACAATTCTTTCTTTGACTGCATTTGGAAAAAAAAGCTGGGAAACTCAAAATCTGCCAAGAAAACATTCGGCTTACAGCACTTTCACTGCGGCTCGTTGCAGGTGAATTTAAAACTATAGGTAAATGGACATAGAGATTGGGAGGAGAAGTTTTAAAGACTAACACTGTAACAACTGGACTCACAGTCCTACAATGTAAGATGCCAACCCTGATAGTTATGATGTGAAGGTGTGTGAGAGGAGATTATTGGACCCCTGTCACTATTACCATTTACTAATACGGTTGTCTTAATTCTATTCATAATTAGCCCCTGTAGGTAGCCTAAACTGTTTATGAATGTGAAAATAGATTTAAAGAAATGAAAACTGGTTACTCACGTGTCTGGACAATAATGATTTGGCCAAGTCACAATGAAATCATCTAATCCAAAAGTCATTTGTATGTCAAACAAAGCAACACATCCTTTGCTTTGGATGTTGAACAAACTTCTATGCAAATCACATGTGCCAATTTAGATGAAAACATTAGGACCATGTTGTGGAATGATCAAAACTTTGATCGTGTACCATTGGTGGAATTTGTTTGATGCTGATGTAGCTTTTACGTTACAGGCGTTACAGGTGGAGAATGGCCTGTTCTGTAAATAGCTACATGGTAGATGCCCTCAGCAAGAATTCATACGCATAAATAAGACCCTAGAACTGATAGGAAATATCTTTAAATAAAACAAAATAAAAATAAAAGAATAAATAAAATGATAAATAAAAAGATAAAGATAAAGCAGTTATCAGAGTTTAATGTTGTTTTCTCTAAGATAAAGCAGTTATCAGAGTTTAATGTTGTTTTCTCTAAGATAAAGCAGTTATCAGAGTTTAATGTTGTTTTCTCTAAGTTTTTATCATGGTATAAACTGTCAGTTACCAACTCAAACAGCTTTAATAATGCCCATCGAGTGTTATTTGCTACGTGATTTGGTAACTGACAGTTTATACCATTAAAAAACTCCTAAAAACAACATTAAACTCTTACATAACTGGTTTAATGCACACTTTATTTGTTTTTATTCATACTGTTTTTGACTGAAGGTTTTGAGTTATGTTTATTAAAAGGTAAGTTATACTCCTTTACATAGAGCTGTAAAATCTCATTTTCTCTTGTATATAATAAGCAAGATTTTTTTGTTTGATTGTTGCAAGATATATTTTAAAAATAAAGTATACATTTGTGTTATGAATTCATTTTAGATTTAAGTTACACAAAGCTTTTACTCGTTTAGTCACACAACACAGATTGCACTCATTGAGTCATACAACACGGATTGCACTCATTGAATTATACAACACAGATTACACTCATTGAGTCATACAACACAGGTTGCACTCATTGAATCATACAACACAGATTACACTCATTGAGTCATACAACAGGTTGCACTCATTGAATCATACAACACAGATTACACTCATTGAATCGTACAACAGATTACACTCATTGTGTCGTACAACACAGATTGCACTCATTGAGTCATACAACACATTGCACTCATTTAGTCATACAACATAGATTGCACTCATTGAGTCATACAACACAGACTGCACTCATTGAGTCATACAACACAGATTACACTCATTGAGTCATACAGCTGTTACGTATATGTAATTAAATTACTTGTGTGTTGGTTTTAAATTCTCTTTTACTTTATTTTTATTTCATTACATTTTGTTGTAAGGATATTTTTACTGGTTTTGACATTTTTCCCAGTAAATTTAGTTCAGTTCTTTTAGTCTGATTAGAACGCAAAATGATTGCTACATTGTATTTTTAGCTGACCTAGTTCTTGACCTTGGTTCCGATTTTATAAACACTAAGTGAAAATGATTGGTTATTACCAGTGTCATCTTCAGCCCACGTGTTAGCTCTGTTGTAAACAGTTTTATTTTTAAATTCATTTCCAGTGTGGGAATCAGATTCTTAGCCTACATGTAACAAAAGAAAAGAGTGAAGTCAACAAGCTTTGTAAATTTAACAAAATAATTTATTTCCCTAGAAAACAAGGTAAAAATATGAAATAGGACTTATGGTTTGTGAATCTAAACCAAAAATTAATCCTAGAACTCAAAATTATAAGTCCTATCACTAAAAAGTTCTAATTGAATCCAAGTTCGAATCTCGATGAGGTTCCAATATGGAAGGCAAAGACGTCCTCTATAACCAGTTTGTGTTGATGTGTCAACAGTTCCATGTTGAGTCACCAAGAATATAATTCCAGCTTTAGAATTCAGAATAATTTTTAGTAAATGTCTTTGTCCAAGAATTTCGATGAAGAAGAGTATTTTCCAGGGTGAATAAATTATTTTAAATAAAAAACTAAATTCAAATGGCAACAACAGGAATACCTTTCAGCCTCAAGGTCTTATTTACAACTGACTCATAAAACACTGAGGTTGAGAATTAAACCCAACTAAAATGTCATTTCAACACTCGTGATGGGTCACACGATCACTTACTTTGTCCGAACAGCGCAGTAAAAAATATATCAATTATCACGTAGGCTACTATAGCCTAGCTAAGAATCGGATTCCCACACTGGAAATGAATTTAAAAATAAAACTGTTTACAACAAAACTAACACGTGGGCTGAAGATGACCTTGGTAATAACCAGTCATTTTCACTTAAGTGTTTACAAAATCAGAACCAAGGTCAAGAACTAGGTCAGCTAAAAATACAATTTAGCAATCATTTTGTGTTCTAATCGGACTAAAAGAACTGAACTAAATTTACTGGGAAAAATGTCAAATCTAGTAAAAATATTATCCTTACAACAAAATGTAATGAAATAAAAATAAAGTAAAAGAGAATTTAAAACTAACACACAAGTAATTTAATTACATATACGTAACACAACACAGATTGCACTCATTGAGTCATACAACACAGATCACTCTTTGAGTCACACAACACAGATAGCACTCCTTGAGTCATACAACAAAGATTACACTCATCTAGTCACAACAGATTACACATTTAGTCATACAACACAGAATGCATTCATTTAGTCATACAACAGATTACACTCATTTAGTCATACAACACGGATTACACTCACTGAGTCATACAACACATTGCACTAATTTAATCATACAACACAGATTACACTCATTGAGTCATACAACACAGGTTGCACTCATTTAGTCACACAACACAGGTTGCACTCATTTAGTCATACAACACAGATTACACTCATTGAGTCATACAACACAGATTGCACAAATTTAGTCCTACAACACAGGTTGCACTCATTTTGTTACACAACACGGGTTGCACACATTTAGTCACACAACACAGGTTGCACTCATTTAGTCACACAACACAGATTATACCTAATACAGAATACACTGGTTTAGTCACATAATGCAGATTACACTCATTAAGTCACACAATACAGATTACACTCATTTAGTCATATACCACAGATTCCACTCATTTAGTCATACAACACAGATTATACTCATTTAGTCATACAACAGAGATTATACTCATTTAGTCGCACACATATTACACTCATTTAGTCACACAATACAAATTACACTCATTAACCACACAATACAGATTGCATTCATATAATCAACACAAATTACACTCAGTCACACAATACAGATTACACTCATTTAGTCATACAGTACAGATTGCACACATTTAGTCATCATACAACACAGACTGCATTCAATCACAACAGATTATACTCATTTAGTCATTCAACACAGATTGCATTCATTGAGTCATACAACACAGATTACACTCATTGGGTCATATAACAGATTACACATTGAGTCATACAACACAGATTGCACTCATTAGTCGTACAAGACAGGTTGCACTCATTTAGTCACACAACACAGATTATACATAATACAGAATACACTCGTTTAGTCACATAATGCAGATTACACTCATTAAGTTACACTCATTTAGTCATATACCACAGACTCCACTCATTTAGTCATATAACACAGATTATACTCATTTAGTCATACAACACAGATTATACTCATTTAGTCACACAACACATATTACACTCATTTAGTCACACAATACAAATTGCACTCATTAGCCACACAATACAGATTGCATTCATATAATCACAACACAAATTACACTCTTTTAGTCACACAATACAGATTACACTCATTTAGTCGTACAGTACAGATTGCACACATTTAGTCATCATACAACACAGACTGCACTCGATCACAACAGATTATACTCATTTAGTCATTCAACACAGATTGCACTCATTGAGTCATACAACAGATTACACTCACTGAGTCATATAACACAGATTGCACTCATTGAGCCATACAACAGATTGCACTAATTAGTCATACAAGACAGGTTACACTCATTTAGTCGTACAACACAGGTTGCACTCATTTAGTCACAACACAGATTGCTCTCATTTAGTAACACAACACAGGTTGCACTTATTTAGTCACACAACACCGGTTGCACTCATTTGGTCGTACAACACAGGTTGCACTCATTTAGTCACACAACACAGATTATACCTAATACAGAATACACTCGTTTAGTCACATAATGCAGATTACACTCATTAAGTCACACAATACAGATTACACTCATTTAGTCATACACCACAGACTCCACTCACTTAGCCATACAACACAGATTATACTCATTTAGTCATACAACACAAATTATACTCATTTAGTCACACAACACAGATTACACTCATTTAGTCACACAATACAAATTATGCTCATTAGCCACACAATACAGATTGCATTCATATAATCACAACACAAATTACACTTTTAGTCACACAATACAGATTACACTCATTTAGTCGTACAGTACAGATTGCACACATTTAGTCATACAACACAGATTGCACTCATTGAGTCATACAACAGAGATTTCACTTTTTTAGCCATATAATACATTGCACTGATTTAGTTGTACAACACAACACTCTTTTAGTCATACAACACAGCATGCACTCATGTCACACAACACAGATTGTACTCATTTAGTCACACAATACAGATTGCACTCAGTCACAACAGCTTACACTCATTTAGTCACACAACAGATTATACTCATTTTTTCACACAACAGGTTACACATTTAGTCACAATACAGATTACACTAATTTAGTCATACAGTACAGATTGCACACATTTGGTCATACAACACATATTGCACTCATTTAGTCACACAACAGATTATACTCATTAAGTCACACAACACAGGTTGCACTCATTTAGTCATGAAATAATAATTACTCATTTAGTCGTACGACACAGATTGCACTCATTTAGTCATACAATGCAGATTGCACTCATTTAGTCTTACAACAGATTGCACTCATTTAGTCATACAACACAGAAAACACTCATTTAGTCACACAACACAGATTATACTCATTTATTATACAATACAGATTACACTCATTGAGTCACACAATACATATATTCATTTAGTCATACAATGCATATTACACTCATTTAGTCATACAGCTCAGATTGCACTCTTTTAGTCAGTTATATGCAGTGCAAATGCCTTAATATGCAGTGCAAATATATGCAATGCAAACACGTTTCTGTGCAGTGCAAATGCCTGTATATGCAATGCAAACACATTAATATGCAGTGCAAATGCTTTATATGCAGTGCAGATGCCTTTATATGCAGTGCAAACATTTATATGCATTGCAAATGCCTTTATATGCAGTGCAGATGCCTTTATATCCAGTACAAACACATTTATATGCAGTGCAAACATTTATATGCAGTGCAAATGCCTTTATATGCAGTTTAGATGCCGTTATGTGGAGTGCAAACATTTATATGCAGTGCAAACACAGTTATATGCAGTGCAAATATCTTTATATGCAGTGCAAACATTGATATGCAGTGCAAACATTTATATGCAGTGCAGGTGCCTGTATCTGCAGTACAAACATTTATATGCAGTGCAAGCACATTTATATGCAGTGCAAATACATTTATATGCAGTGCAAATGCTTTTATATACAGTGCAAACACATTTATATGTAGTGCAAATGCCTGTATATGCAATGCAAACACATTTATATGCAGTGCAAATGCTTTCATATGCAGTGCAAACACATTTATATGCAGTGCAAATGCTTTCATATGCAGTGCAAACACATTTATATGCAGTGCTATCATTATCACAATGAGGTAAATTTCAGAAATGTTATGGACATTACCGATAAGAGCCAAAAAAGAAAATACCAAAAATGCATTACTTATACGAAACGCTGTTTAATATACATAAACATCACGGGGGCTTCTCAATTTTTTTTTGAAAGCTAAGCTTAGATGAAAATGTGTCCACATTTCAAAGTGAAAAGATAACAACTGCCATTATTTGTAAACTTTCCATGTATGAATTTGAATGTTTGGGTTAGAAAGATGAAAGAAAAATCATAATAATAATGTTTCTGAGAGTACAATATATTTAGGGCTGTTTAGACATGGTGAGGCCCTAAGCTATGCGAAGCTGTAGAGGCCCTATTTGGTAAGTGTTAACAGAGAATAAGGCTGTGTAACAATTGGACTTGATAATTTTTGCTAATTATTACAATGTAAATTATATAATTTATATAAAATATATTGCATAGATAATAATATTTAACATATTATGCAAAAAGAAAATCACGGGTTAAATTATTACTTAAATATAAATTATAATAAAACTAACAAATTTTTAACAAATTCAGAAATTTTGAGAGGCCCATTCAGATTGTGAGGCCCTAAGCTGTAGTTTGTTTTGCTTATGCCTACATCTGGCCATAAGCTGTAGCTTGTTTTGCTTATGCCTAAATCTGGCCCTAAGCTGTAGCTTGTTTTGCTTATGCCTAAATCTGACCCTGAATATATTCTAGAAAGAGAAGGTGTAATCTAAGTAAATTTGAATTCTTGGACATTTTTGATGAATAGGTGGATGGCATAGTTTCACATACTGCTATGGCATTTCCACATTTTTGATGAATAGGTGGATGGCACAGTTTTACATACTGCTATGGCATTTCCACATTGCAGAGAGATGATGCTAAAGGAAATCGTAACACAACAAAACATTAAGGTAACTGTAGTAGTTATGAGTAAATAAAGAATTAATTTCAGGACCCTTTCATTTGCCAAAACGTAATGTTCAGTGGGACACCTTTGAACGACTGGTGAGCGAAAATGGGGGGTTACATACCAACATGGTTTAACTTTATTGTTCAGGATACTAAATGATGCAGATGTTCTGACTTTTGTTTTTCACATTTCAGACAGACACAAGTTTCATTACCACCCCACCCCACCCCCAAAATAAGGACATATAATTGTCAAAATACAAGGCACATACTTATATACTTTTTATTATTCTGGTTTTCTACTTAACACTACAAAATATGGAAAAAGAAGATAACAACAAAATGAAATCTTGGAAAATAGAACAATGATTTCCCCTGATAATAAAAGGCAGTCCATGCACTAATATTTTCTTTTATTACTTGTGAATGATTATGGAGGAAATGTAGCAGCAGGCAGGGCGAACAGACCTTTTGGTTTCCTGACCTTATTTTCACAAAATAAAGGTTCCTACGGGAGCTGAAAAAATAAGGTCAATAACGCTAAACCGAACCTTCTAACCGATATTATTTCCAAAACGGATAATAAATCGTTTGGGTTAGTTCTTTTTGTTATTTTATTTTTGACTTTTTGTTTTTATTTTTATAGCGTGTTTAGTTTACTTACCGGGTCAATTAATTTTGGTTGGTTCGCCCTGCCTGCTGCTATAAATTAAACAGTTATTATAAATATTATCAATAATGAATATTGGAGAACCACATTCAGCTAAATTAGCTCGAGAGCGATTAGAGGCAATTAAAAAATATTTACCTGTTCATGATTCTGTTAAGCAACAACTACAATCGCGTCAGGAATCTCATGTTGAATTTGAAGAGGATACAAAACAATTATTTAAACCTATTACAGAGACTACTAATGGTCTTCTTCCTGCTTTAGAAAAAACTGCTGAAGCAACTGGAAAAATAGCAGAAAGAACAAAACAGACAAAAAGAATTTTACGTGGACTTCAGCTGATATAGCTGCTGCTCAGCCAATACAACAAATACCTGAAGCCACTGAAGCATCAGCCTCTAAACAAAAAAGTACTGCAATGAGTAGTAATGCTGAACTGATAGATAAATTTGATGAAATTACTATTAAAACAATTAATGAAATTAAAGATCTACAACAATTAGCTACATTTGCTGCGGAAACTTTCGGTCGAAGAGATAAATTAATGAAACCTGAATACGCTAAATATATTAAAACCCGTGAACAGTGGCAATAAGTATTATATCGCATACGTATGAATGTTGAACAAACTAAAGCTAGTGATCCATTATATCAAGATTATGTTGATGACGTTAATTATTTAGTCAAATCAGAAAAGGAAACAGCAAAACAACTTGGAGAACAAAGAAAACAAGAGAAAGAAGAAAGAAGAAAAGCAAAAGAGGAAGAAGCAGCAAGACCAAAATGAAAATATACAAAAAGAACACAAGCTCCTCCTCCTCCAATAACATTGGAATCACAACCACAAACTCCATCACCATTAAAGTACAAACCTGAAGAAACTCAATCATCATCGCCACCATCATTATCATTACCACCACCATTACAACTGTCACCGAAGGAAGAAGCAAAAAAACAATTAGAAGAAGAGGAAAAGGAATGATCATTAGTTGTAAAGAAAGAGATGGAGGAGAGAGAGATAATTAAAAATATTCGGCAAATAAAACAACAATTACAGTCTTCTGATACATCAGATAAATCTGAGGGAATTAAAAAACTAATTAAAGATGCGCATGATCATATCAAAATATTAGAAGAAATATTGAATAAAGCTGCAATAAACGGTAAAGAAATTCATATTTTCCCAATGCTTCGTGAAAAAAATACATGAATATAAGGATAAAATAAAAAAATATGAAGGAATGTTAGAATCTATGAAGAAGAAAGAAGGAAAAGGTCTCTCTACTGGAGGTAATCTTACTCCGTGTCCTAATAATGTCCTTGCTGATGTTGAACGACTAGAAATACTCATCGGAGGAAAACGAGCTGGTAATAATTCTCCAGAAATAATTAATGAAGCAGCCGATATTTGCAGACGGTTATTTACAGGCGGTATCATGGACGTTGATGTTTATCAGTCTCTTATTAATGAAATTGCCGATGACTACTACAGTGACTGAGTATGTAATTAAATACAATTACTATAATAAAATGATCATACATAGTACTCAACGTGGACCAACCATGGTCAGGGTAATAAACTCACGATTACCAGTATACAAAACAACCTACGGAGATGGACTAGGTGATGTTGTTCAGGGTCTATTTAGAAGAGTAGCCCCAAAAGCAATACCGATTGCAAAGCAACTGGGCATGAAAGCTATTGATGTTGTTTGTGAAAAAGGTATTGGTGCTGTTGGTAATCTTGCTAGTAAAGCATTCTCAGCAATCAAGGATAGACTAGCACGATTAATACGACGAAAACCTCAACCAGTAAAATTACCTAGCACTGAAATAATGCCTGCAAATGTCAGTAAAATAATAAATCAAGCTGCGAATCAAAAACTAGCAGAGTTGACTGATGTACCAATGTCAGAAAAAGAAAAAAAATATAACCGCTAGTCTGATAGCAGGAAGTGGTCTTCGTGTTAGACGATAGCAAATATAATAAAGATGTTCAAGCGCATATCTGATCCAGCATTTGACATGGACGCACCAGTACTCAAGGATGAGTCTGTGCGTGATTATCAATATTATTCTTATGACGCTCGAATTCCAGATCAGTGTGGAAGGATTGAATTACAGGTTCAGGATACAAGTAGGTATTTCTTACTCGCTGAGGCTTTTATTGAAGTAGAAGGTGAGATTTTAAATAACGCTGCTCCTACAGCACCAGTAGCATATGGAGACGATGTTAGTGTCGGTTTTGTTAATAATGGTATTATGGCGTTATTTGATAGCGTTACGTATATGATTGACGGAAAAAATATTGAATCAATTCAGAAAGACGTTGACGTTGCTACAACAATACTTGGTCTTGCAAGATACAGCGACGATTATTCAAGATCAGCTGGTCCGTCAATGATGTTTGTAAAAGATACTTCTAATTCTCCAGAGTATCAACAATATGAAATAGGACAACCAAGAAATTTTACCAGAAACGCCAACGCTGATGTACAGAGTATGATTCTTAATGTAGATCCAGATTTCAACTTAGGATTTAGATCACGTCGAGCAATGTTACGAGGTAATAGAAGAGCATTTTCATGTGCCATTCCATTGTCACATATATTTGGATTTTGCAGAAATGTCAGAAAAGTCATTTTTGGAGCTAAACATAAAGTTGTACTTGTACGAAAAGCAACCGACAATGATGCAATATGGCGACCCGCTGGTGATGCTGGTAAAGGAATTCTGACAAAACTTTCATTATGGATGCCAGTAATGGCCCCATCAATAACTGAAGAAGATCGGTTACTCTCTTTTATGAATCAAGGTGGTAAATCAGCGTTATCGTGGTTGACAATGACTACAGATGCTATCCAGAGTAATATTAATGGTTTATTTACATGGCAAATAGCTTCTCAGCAAGGTGTTTCTGCACCGCGACATATATTTATTGCATTTCAAGATGCTGCACGGGTGGATGATCAAACACGTAGTATTATATTTGACAATATTGGTGTTTCTGAGGTTTCGTTAAGAATAAATGGACATCAAGAACCATCTGAAGATATTTTATTGAATTTTGATCAAAATCATGTAGCACGTGCATATCATCGTCTGATGACGTTCATGGGACGTGATCAAAATATTGATATTGGTTTACAAATATCACAATTAGATTTTACAACATTATATCCAATCTATTACTTTTCTCTGGAACATTTGAATTTATACAGACAGTCAGTAGTTGATATACACTTTCGAGCTCGTGTGACACTACCAATAGCACCAGCAGTTGTTATTGCCAATTACAGGGCAATTGCTGTTATGCTTAGCGATAAATCGATGATACTTGAAGGTGTTGGTGGACGAATGCGAGTCGTTGATGCTCCAGTCGAAAATATGTAACACGTAATTAGATCGCTCATAATATTATACTGTCATATAATCACGTTAATGTCAGTCTGACTCCTGGTCAGATTAAAAGGCTACAATCAGCATCAAAAGATAACTGTGGAATAAAAATATCGTTGAAAAACGAGCAGATGAGCGGCTCAAATAAATTATCTCTTACAGAACGTCAGCTCAGGCATTTCAATGAAGCCAAAAAATCAAATAAAGGTATAAAACTTAATCTTTCTGCGGGTGCCATTAAAGACATCGCTAAGACGGGTGGTATATTTCCACTTCTTGCTACTATACCAGCATTAATAGCCGCTGCAGCCCCAGCTGTTGCAAAAGCAGCTGCATTAGGTGCTGTTGGAACCGCTGCTGGAATGGCATTAAAGAAAGCAACGGGTCAGGGAATCATGCACGCAGAAAGCTCAAAAAAAAGATCACGGGCAAAACAACACGGAAGACGTCTAAGAGCACCAAACGTACCACAGCCGGGCCGTCTAAGATTATCAGGCCCAGCATACGGTCGCGGTCTAAGATTGCCAGGAACTCCACATTCATGGTAAGGAAAAGGCCTAAGATTACCAGGGACAGTTTACTAATATCTCCTATGTCCAATTTTGATTTACTCGATGCTGCTAAAAAATTAACAATAAAAAATTTTAGAGGAGTTTTTATGTGTGATCAATTACCAAAACACCAAACAATATTGAAACCGGTATTATTAATCTCGATAAAAACTCTGGCCCAGGCACACACTGGGTTGGATATGCAATTGATCCACGTGGAATTATTTATTTTGATTCATATGGACTAGCTCCACCAAAAGAATTCTTAAAGTATATTAGCGGCGATCAAAGTACTCCAATATGGTATTCAACGTTACCAACACAAACATTAACTGATCCGCCAATATGTGGTCGAGAAGTACTTAGCGTACTTGATGCTGTATCAAAATCAACAAAACCACCTCACAAAGTTGTGCATGAATATACTACGTTGTCACATTTAAACAGACATTAGTAAATATAATGGTGGATATTTACGGAAGATCTTCTCATGGTAAAGCTCAGCAGCAAGCTGATTTATCTAAATACGCAACTCTCGATCAGCTCAGAAATGAGATTGACGATTTATTAAATATTACAAGTGTTGATCAAAATGAAGTAGTTGTTTTTCAGGATAAAGAAGGATGATTAAAAACTAGTAATATACAACTGCCAGATGTACTCATACGAGTTCCTAATGAGGTTGTTAATAATATTGTTACTTTTACTGATCAGGGTAAAATACAAGATTCCGGTACGTCAGTCAACGATTATATTAAGAAAGCTGGTGATTTATTCACGGGTGACATTATCATGAACCGAAATAAAATTACAGGTCTTGGAAATCCAACCGAAGTTGCGGACGCTGCAACAAAGAAATATGTCGATGATCAAGAATCTAAGTACGTATTAGTCAACGGCGGTATAATGCGTGCATTTCTTGATATGAATAATAATGGTATTAATAATCTCAGAACACCAGAATCTGATTTTGATGCTGCGACGAAGAAATACGTCGATGATAAGGAAATTCCTCTAAAAACAATCAATGACGAAATGACTACACTCAGTGCTACTTTTCTAGACATGTAGAAACGTTCTTAAATTTTAGTAAAAACATAAACAAAACCATTAAAGATTTTTTTGGGGAACAACCAACCGTTGACATAAAACTAGCCGACGTTAACATGAAACTCAATGATATTGTTAGTGGAATACCTAATATTGTTCAAAAAACTAATCTGATTAAAATTCCACACGGACAAATTAAAAATATCGTATATACAGTAGCATCAGGATTAACAACATGGTCACAGCTAAATAACACTATCAAATATACCGCAGAGGTTATTGGTGTTATAGACTGTCTATCTTCAGCTCTGCAAAATTTAAAATTTATACTACAACATTTTCGTGGCGTCATTCAACCGATCATTTCTCTGGAGTTGTATCTATAGTGTTAAATAAAGATGCTGAAGAAATATTTTTACTGGAAGCAGATGATCAAACAATAACCGCAACGTCTTACTGGTGGTGTTTGGAATTTGTAGCTGAAACACCACAATTAATTACTTAACGTCATTGTATAATGGATCAAAACCAAGGACCTCAGTCCTGCATCGATGTTCAACGTCACAGATATAATCAAGTGTGTAAATGTCAGACTGAATTAAAAAAATATAATCGACGATTATACAGTAAAAGTAAAAAAATATCGCAGACGTATGGTTGTTATTGATATAATTGTTTACTCAGTTTCCGCTATTGTTGCTGGGGCCGGATTATTATTATCAAGAATAACAATGACAGCGCCTGCAGTTGTAACAATCGTCGTTTCAACTTCAACGACTATCGCAGGCATTCTTAGTATTATAGCTAAGAAGATATCCGCATGTACAAATACTAAATTACATGAGTATATAATAAAATTACATACAACAACAACAGCCTATTCTAAATTATCCTCGTATCTTTCTGCGTATCTCAGCGATGGTAAAATATCTGATGAGGAGTTCGCAACGATAATGAAGACCTATGATGAAGCATTCAGAATCGCTGACAAAGTCACTCACAATAACCAAGGCGAATTAAATAATAACAATAATAATAATGACTGACTCATGAGAGCTACTTCAACAGATCGTCACTAATACAACCCCGTCAAAAACTACGATGATCTCATTAAGTTCGACCAATCCTGAGTTTAGTGTCAATTTTCCAACATCAATTCCAGCAAAGGAAATAGCATTAGCACAATTGCGAGTTTACTATAGCTGGCCAAATATTAGATCAAAACCATTTGGTGGACTACAGCCAAATAATTCATTAGTATTCGCTAATAAGAATAAGCCTGATGGAACTCCTGATTGGCAAGTAGTTGCTATTCCAACGGGCAGTTATCAAATAGAACAGATTAATGATGAGTTCCAACGCAGAATTAAATCTATTACAGGAAAAGAATCAAAAATAGCAATTACTCTTTACGAACCAACATTATCAGCAGCTATTGAAATAAATTCCCCTGATTATTCTGTAGATATTTATCAAAGTTCGATTAGATCAGTATTAGGATGGCCTGAAGTTGAATCAGTTTATCAAGGACCACCAGAACCACAACGATCTGATTTCGTTATAGATGTTGAAAAATTTATAAAACTTCCAGAATATCGAAAAACTTATCCGTTCATTGAGATTCCGGATGCTTATCGTGGTTATAAAACTTATAATCATTTTATAGATTTCGTTCAGGGTAAAGGTACAACAAGAATAGCAACAATTAATGTTGAAGAAATTAGCTCAAAATCAAAACCAATTAAATCTGAACATGAACGTGTACTTAATGATCTAAGAAATTTATTTTCCAGCATCAGCACTTCCTACAACGATGACTTAAAAAATCAAATAATTGAAGTAATACAACATTTGATTCAAGTTGCATCAGACTTAGAATATGGAAATAAGGCTATCGTTGACAGAGAAAAAACATTAAACGCACCGGCAGATAGATTTCTTAATACTTACATAGTTAATGAAGACGGTCCTATTCAGCGTGTAAGTTATAAACGTTTATTTAAAACAGTGTTTCTTAAATTTTATAAAATTACAGAAGAACAGCTACCAACATTTGTAATTCCGGGATTTAACTCTGAAGAGCTAAAGAAATCAGTTAATGATCTTATTGATGAACATTTTAAAAGAATATGTGATTCATGGAAAAAAATAAATACCTACACCAACCATTCTTAAATATAATAATGATCCACATGGTGGAGGCCGCCATATCTCACCTGGTATTGTTAATATAACATCAACGATCGCGGTCAATCTAGTATGTGACGTAATTGATGGCAGTTATCAAGTAGATCTTGAAAAATCCATTCAAGCTCAGCAAGGGTATATATTATATGCATTTAGTCCTCAAGTACCGCCCGGGTGGTTAATTGTATCTGAGCCAATTAATCCAGTTTATCTACGTGTACATAATCCATTATTGTCAAGAATAAATTTTAAACTTACTGACCAGACAGGATACATTTTGGATTTAAGAGGGGAATTATTGCATATTAATCTGTATATACGCTCATAGAACGCCTGAGTAAATATTTCCTGATACAATCAGGGGGAAAAAATAATCTGATTTTCCTTAATCTGATGGGCAGTTTACTAAAATCTGAATAATAATCAATTCCTATGATTAAAGCAATTGTATATATAATGAAGCGAGATAACTCTGTCCCCTCTCTCTGCAGAGTAAATTAAACGATTATTTCCCTTACTACTATGTTCGATTTACAGACAACGAATATATCTTGTTTTTCGTTAATTATTTAGTGATTTATTTGTTCTCCGTTAGCAATTAGTTGTTAGTAAAGCATCAATTTGTAACAGAGAGGGATATTGATGCATCTTAACCTTAAATTCACGTCGGTTTATATGCAAGTACGTAGAGTTATTTTTAGCTCTAACACATGTATTTTGACCTTAACGAACGATAACTCATACAGAAAATGTAATATGCGATTATTTTATGAATTATGTTTAAAAAATTGAAGTAAATTCACGCTACAGTTCTACATTCTATTAGTAATACAAGTCCTGTGAGACAGCGCAAATATTTTATATACTTAAATTTAACTGTATTATTGATAAGAGAGCGGTGGCCGAAGTGGTAAGGCGATTGGACGTAGATCGAAGTTCTGCAGACTCTCGCGTGTTCGAGTCTCCAAAAATGCTAAAGATATTATCTTGCATTTGGCGACGGATGCTATTTATAATTGGGGGTACGAAACCCAACAGAAAAATAATACAACTCTCTCACCATGTAACCACGTGGTGAGTGTACTTTTGCACTCTCATGGGGTTTATATGGGGGGAGAGTTGTATAAAATCTGTTGGACGTAGGTAAATCCCCAGTTAGGATAAGTTAGGATAAGATCATCTGTATATAATCATACAATCATATGTATATAATCATAATCATATGTATATAATCTGTATATAATCATATGTTGTGCCAAAAAATCAAAATCAAAATCATCACCATTTGTATATATTCATGTTCATACAATCATATGTCATTAGGATAAGTTAGGATAAGTTTATGTTTGTACCGTCTGCAAAAAATATAATCATAATCATATGTATATAATCATACAATCATATGTATATAATCATAATCATATGTATATAATCATACAATCATATGTATATAATCATAATCATATGTATATAATCATAATCATATGTATATATAATCATACAATCATATGTATATAATCATAATCATATGTATATAATCATAATCATATGTATATAATCATCCTCAAAACAGTCCCCTCTGACCTTCTGAGCCTGCTAGAATGTTGTTTGGCAATCTAGGGGTTCACATAGGGTTATGGGGACTACATTTTTTATAATATGATTTAGAATTATTCAGAAACTGATTATTATTTTTATTTTAAAGAAATATTTATATATATATAATGAACCAAGAAAATATTAATGCTATTATTTCCGCTATTAAAAAATTAAAACATGACGGAATAAATCTCTCTGATAATCTCGATCCTGAGAAAATATTATGCGATTATGAAATATTAAAACAACGAAAATTTGAAAATAAATACACATTACCATCCAATTATAAATTCGTAAAATTAATCTATCAGTCTATATTAAAATCCTTGGCAATGGTAAATGAAAAACAGGTAAAACTGTTTGCGCCTCTTGCACGTTCGATCGAAAATATCAGATCCGAACTATCTCGTGAATACGAGAAAAAGAAGATTGTGGACAATCGTGTAATGCAGTTGAGAAAGATTATGTTATTTGATTCTGTCAATGACACTGAGAGTGACACTGAGAGCAGCGACAGTGAAGGTACCCCTGGCAAAATTGATAGAGTCGAACTATATACAGTATAAAAAAAAAATATTTATTTGTTTTGTTTTTTGTTAGGAAGACAGAGTTAGATATATTCAAATATTATCGACTGATCATATTTTATTGAATATGCAGATTTGTATGTTTTATTCGCAACATTTTGTACTGATTGTGGATGCATGCTAAAATATTTGGCAGCTGCGTTTATTGATGGAAAAGTTATTTCTTGGCCTGTTTCTGTATTTACGGATTTAATAGCTCTCTTTTTAAATACTTTACACCTTCCTGTATTTCCACGTGTGGAATTCTGACTCTGTGTAGTAGCTTGCAGGTTAGATAACCGATTACTTTTGGGATCTCCATCAATGTGATCAACTACAAGTCCATTTTTAACGACTCCAAAATAACACTCGTAGATGAATCTATGAGATAAATGGTGTTATCTACACTGGTATTGAATTTAAAATAACCAAATTTATTAATACTACCGACTGGTTTTTTTGATCGACAGTGTCTGATTACACCATCTCGAGACGCTTCGTAATTTGTATATATTGGATGTGCTACAAATTCTTTTTGCTCCATTTATATATATAATATTATTTGTCTAAATCATTGTTTTGAAATCTGGCCAGATAATCTTCTACGGTTTTTATAGGGGGTTTACCTGACAATGTATTATTTTTTTGTTGTTGTCATAATATCGTTTTAATTCTCTATATTTTTTACCGCCGCATTTTATAAATAACTGAGTTTTTCCTCTGACTCCAACACCACATTGCACACACGGTTTTGGTCCCAGACTCCCATTTTTAACGCTTTGCATATGGTAGCAGCAGAATTCATTCAAGCATGTTTTGTTACAAGAAGAAGTATATCCAATTTTGAGCCAAGCACATTTATTCTTTGTTTCAATCATTATATATATACTAAAATTCAATTTGAATATTTGTCTTAATTATAATGGATAATGAATTATCGGCAATTGAACCTAAAAGAGCCAGATTTGATCTTGACAGACTATCAGAATATAAATTTAGTACTTTGATGCAAGATATAGCTTTAACAAATGAGGATATAACCGAACGTATCCGTAAAGCAAAGAATGAATTTCGTAATAATGGTGCTGCTCATGTATGGTCAACATTCAGAGTCGGAAATGTTACTAATATGATGAATGACGAACGAGGAAAAGCAATTATTAATCACCTTGATGATCAAAAATATTTTATTTTAATAAAATTTATTGTAAATACAGAAGAAGATACTTGGATTATTCGTGACAAGCGTGATCCAGTCCGCATACAGTCAGGAAGTAATATTGTTCTTTTGAGTAATAAATCTAAACCCGGAATACTAACCGGTGTTGACAAATTATATTATGAACGCGCATATCCAGTTACTGCGGTTGTATATACAATATATCCGCTTAATAATAAACCTGACGTTGGGGATCTCAAACCGATGAGACTGTCAGAGTCAAGAATAAACTGTGTAGCTGAACGAGTTACAGAACATTTCATAAACGCGATACGTGGTAATGGTTTAACAGATTTACGACGTAAAAAAAATAAATACGTGGGCAGAATCAGTTAAAGATACTGGAGCATCTATTAAAGATGTTGATAAACTAGGAAAGCTATTAAAATTTCCATTAACAGTGAAGACGTTAACCGGAGAGATTTTATATAAATCGAAATATGAATCAAGAGGAGCTTCGATAGATATTATTGATCATAATGCACATGCATGGACCTCAGCGGTAACAATATTTCCACGAGACAGAACGGTTAAATTTTATGATGGTCATATATTTGATTTTATCAAAATATCAGTAAAAGTGACCCTGTATCTGTTTGGTTATTTCAAAGTTCAGAATATGATTATTACGATCAGTTTGTACGGCCTAATGGTGATATTTATCGTACAGAATCTCTTAATGTAGAAATGGAACATCTTGCGCTGAAATATACTTCAGACGATGTCAAAGTTAGACAGTTATTAAATAATTGTTTTACAGTTACATCTGTAGCGGCTCATTTTGCTCAGGAGAAAAATTTATGGAAACCAACACGATCGGAATTTCTTGAAGATATCCAATAAAGCTGCGTAGAATATGGACACGGAGGATTGTGGAATACTAAATATAAGTATAATGACGTTATATCTGTTGATATGGTAGCATGTTATCCTGGGAGTTTTCTTGGATACGGAGAATGTTCTGAATACTTTAAGAGATATGGACATCCATCACATGAGATGACCAGAGTTGCGATAAACGGACCATTACCAGATTTTGACTTAACCGGATTTGCTCATGTAGAATCATTTGAGTTTGCAGAAAATCTCCATCCGATTACTTATGCTTGGTTTGGAAGACATTTTTCAGACAAATGTTGGGTTCCAATAGTACTATTGCGATATATGCTTGATGCTGGAATTTTAATATCGTTGAGGGTAAATGAAGCAATTATATCGTATAGTCCACAGAAGCAAGTTTGGTTACCAGAACCGGATAGATTTAATATCGATGATGCCAGGAAAGAATTTCCTGATCTTAATGAAGATGACATTATTAAAATTACTAATAATATACGTAAATGCAGGGACAAGCATGATGAAAAACTTGCAAAAGATCTCGGTAGAAAGATAATTGGTAAATTCACTCAAGGAGGAGCATATGATCATAAAAGACACTGTACAAGATTGATTATGGACGATGCTGAACTCGATTTTATAATCGCTGATACAACGAAAAAAAAACACATTTATAAGCCGATGTAATGCTCATTTATCAGACGGAACCAAACTAGGTACAATTGTAAGCTATCTTGATGGTGACTCACGGCAATTTACTCATTTAAGATCATCGATGTTGGCATATGTTTCTATAAATAAATCTACTGTCTATGATAAATAGATTTCCTCGTTACGCTGTCAGAGTTGCTACAGATTCGTTTTATATAAATAAAAAATATACAGATTTGTTAAAACCACTACTTGGTAATGGTGAATGGGGATCATGGAGAATAAAACAAGAAAATATACTTAGTTATTCTGAATCTGCCGACGTTGAAATTAAGGAAATATATTACAAAAATAATAATCAAGTATTAAAGTCATCAGCACCATCTGTATATGATCCTGTTGCTAGACATAAAACTGTTTATCTTAACGGATGCGGTGGTTCAGGTAAAACAACGCGTGTGATTAAATTATTCATGAATAATAATTCAGATATAATTGTTTTGACACCGACACATAAATTAGCCAGGGAAATAAAAGAGCAAGGAGTAAAATCATGTACATATCATAGTTTCTTTAGATGGTGTGGAGACACATGGACTCCTGAACGAATGGGTGAGAAATATATACCTAAATATATTATATGGGACGAGGTAGACACGGTGTCGTTAGAAATATTAAAAACATTTCTTGATTGGTTATTGACAAAGAATACTGCTGTAATAATGTGTGGCGATCATGGTTAACCACCACCCTTTATTGGACAGTCACCACATGAACGGCTGAAGAATAATGTAGATTATTATGAAGAAATAAATGATGACCATAGAGCTATTGATGAACCGCTGAAGGAGTTTAAAAGGTTAATCAGACTACAGCCAGATAAAATACAATGTGAAATAATGCGTAAAGTAATTCCAGAGACTACAATGAATGATTTTCTGAGTTTATGGAATCCCGCTGATTTAATAGTTGCAAGTAGAAAGATAGTTCGTGATGAACTACGGGAGAAATTATTTCTGTTACATAAAGAAAAGTTTTCAGATCTACCTGTACCATTATGTTACCGCCCAACAGATACTCGACGACAGAATATTGAAGTTGAAATTCCTGGCGGTGGGATACAAAATCTTGTCTTGAATGATATTGTTTTAGTCGATATTAATGTTGTTGAGAATGAGCTGAGTATGAATAAATCACCGTGGACGTTAGGATACGCTATAACTATTCATTCGTCACAGGGGTTAACTATTTCTGATACAAATATCTGGATTATAGATGATCGGATCGAATGGTCAAATTTAGTTTATCTCGCAGTTTCTCGAATCAGAAGAATATATCAACTACATAGGGTTATTATGAATTTTACAGAAAATAATAATCAAACTGTTAATAATGACGTAATAAGAAAAAAACTATCTGGTTATAAGCAATGTGACCAAAAAAAATAATCGTGACTTTGATATTGATACTGAATTTATTATAACACTAAAACAACGACAAAATAATCATTGTGCAAGCTGTAACTGTAGTATGTTATGGCAATATTCGAATAATAATCCAAGACAATTTACCGTAGACAGAATTAATAGTGATTTTGGTCATACACGTAATAATGTCATATTGACATGTCTTGAATGCAATCGACGTAGAGGTTCTGGTTATGTAATTGTATGTGGTGGCAATTGTGTGTCTTTAGGAATTACTTGTATTTGTTCACGTACAAATCCACGTTGAGGAGCTGTAGAATCCAGTCTGTAGATTGGAGGTCTACCAGTAGATCTTACCACGCTAGAAATTGTATGTGTAGTCACACTCCAGATAGGATCAGTTGCTCTTTTTTTACCACCTTCAAGTTCACCAGGTTCATATAAATATCTTACAGTTACATTACCTAATACTGGTTGAGAGAAAGATTCACGGCGTTGTATTTGTATATATTTTTTGTAATCGTATTAGAAGGTTTCATGGAAGTTGAACGAGTAATTTCATTATTTAACGCAGCTATCACACTTGGTAACCTTGCAACCCATTCACGAGATCTCTCCCCGGACTTAAAGTCAGTAGATATTTCCTTTGCATATTGGTATCCAAATAACCGCTCAGCAAGTGTTCGATTAAATCGTTCAACAATTGCCTGATCACGATGAATTTCAGTATGTCCTCGTCTAATTTTAACGTTATGTTTCTTCATCAACGATAATACTGCACCAAGAAATTCTTTGCCAGGATCAACCTGTAATAACTGTGGCCATCGTAGACCACCACGTTGATAAATTCGTTCAAACGCAGATGCAACTTCAGATGCTGTCTTTGTTGATAATGGTTCAGCTTCTTTATATCTACTTGCAACATCAACGACAGTTATTGCGTATTTGTATGTGCGTGATTGACGTCTACCAATTTTAATGGTGTCATGTGGTAAAAATAAAATATCTGCTTGATGAACTTCATTAGGGACGCTGACATCAAAATGTGCGTACTGAATTTTTTAGGTGGTGGTAGATAAATTTGCCATATTGCCTGTCGTGCTAACCACGCTGCAGCAACAGAACGTGAGACTTTTGCTGCTTCAGATAATTTAGTAATCGCTGATCTACCTCTCCAATATCCTCTTGGGCTATAATAAACAGACTCCATTATAATAGTTATATAATTAATTACCAGCCCCTAGCATTATTTTACCTTTCATTGCAGATTTTACTAGAAAACTAGCAAGTTTTTCTCTGACAGATTTATTTGGTATAGAATTTAATGCATGAATCAATTTTACATCTGCGAGATACCATTGTTGTAAATCTTTACTTTTATACGCAATGTCATGAACATGACACGCTTGATCAATCTTATTTATTGGATTCTCTCCTGATCTTGGTTGATCTTGATCATCAAGTCGTATATCAAGTCGAGTTCCAGGACCACAATAATTATATCCAAGGAGATGTTTCTCACCGGGGAATTTAGCCCATGGAGTTCCTGGTAATTTCCTTAAAGAAGCGGCGATATCTCCACCTGTCTTTGTTCCTGACTTAGTCATGGAGACAAATTTGTATTTCTGCGTGCCACATTTTACACATTTGCCTGTCAGAGCACGTCATTTATTCTTCGTTGTTATTGTAGTTAATTCAGCAGTGGGTGTAGATGCTCTACATCGAACACAATATAGACTCATATTATTAATAATATGGATACAATAATTGACTTTTCGGTGACACGAAAGCAAGAACCAGTAAAGCACCATCCAGCACTACCAAATTCTATCAGAATGATTATAATAGGTCCATCTGGATCAGGTAAAACACAACTATTATTAAATTTAATAATGAGATGGTTGAGATGGAGTAAACTGTATTTAGTAGCACCAACTGCAGATGATCAACACTGTTACGATGTACTCAGGGATTTTAATGAGAAAGCGAAATTAATTAATGAAGAAGGTGAAGATAATGATGTTATTGATTTTATAACAGATATTAATAAAGCACCGTCCATAGATGACCTAGATAGATTTATTAATAATTTAGTAGTATATGATGACGTGATGATGGATAAACAAACAAATCAAGCTACGATATTTTCCAAAGGTAGACACAAAAATACAGACATTATATACGTCACTCAATGATACGTACATATGCCGAAGGTGATCAGAGACAACTGCAATATTTTAGTTGTATTTAATGGAGTAGATAAGTACACAGAGAAATATATCTATTACAACTGGTGTTCAGGAGATATGGACCTGATCAAATTCAAAAACTTTTTTGCTCAAGCACAAGCTATCCCATTTGGATTTATAACGATAAATTTACACGATTCGAGATCTAGATATCGTATCGGTTTAGATAAAATCTTTGGGTAATTAACACGACGAGTAACACAAAAAAGATAAAAATATTTTAACACAAATGAATTAAACTCAAACAGAATAAATATAATGGAGAAAGAAATTGTCGCATACAGGAATCTTCTAGAAAAATTTAAAACAAAATTTTACAAACAACTTGTATATAAAATCACTTTTGATGATGAACAATGGCATGAAAGCGGATTAGATAAGTTAGCGGTTAGCTATTTTACAGAAACGGATTCAACTCAATTTATAGCAGCAGGCAGGGTGAACCAACCAAAATTAATTGACCCAGTAAGTAAACTAAACACACTATAAAAATAAAAACAAAAAGTCAAAAATAAAATAACAAAAATAACTAACCCAAACGATTTATTATCCGTTTTGGAAATAATATCGGTTAGAAGGTTCGGTTTAGCGTCATTGACCTTATTTTTTCAGCCCCCATAGGAACCTTTATTTTGTGAAAATAAGGTCAGGAAACCAAAAGGTCTGTTCGCCCTGCCTGCTGCTAATGTTAATTTTTTATTAGTACATGTAATTGATAATGTTATTTATTTATGTCAACAAAAAGTCTTGGTTTTGAGTGGGAGGGTGCACTGAAACTGAACAAGGTCAGTTTCTGTACTATATACATATGTTTTACTTTTAACTCTTAATAAATAAATTGATAGGTTTATCCCATAATGTCCCTGGCCCCCAGATGTAGTCATAACGCCACATTAAGTAAGAAAATGTACCTTAAAGTCATGTCATTGACATTGTGTTATATCACTAATGGAATAATAAAAATACTGAATAATAGTATTTCACTCCCGAACCATAAGCTGTGTGATAATAGCATTTAATATAGCAATAAATATATGATCTAATAGCGTTGAATTTATTATACGAGTGGAAAAATGATATAATGCAAGGCTTTTGTTGAGTATTATTTCAATTTTGCTAAAGAGTTTGAAATACCGATAATCATTTCTCTGATATGTTACAGTCACTCAGACAAGAGTAAAACATTTCTTTTTGGTGATCATTCATCCAATCTACCAAAACTATTCAAATTATTATATCGGTAAGTATCGTTTCTAAAATTTTTGGCATTTCTGTAAATTTGCCATTTAATATTTTAGCCATCTGACTGATAAATATAGAGCTTTGTATGAATCTAATCATTCTCTCAGCTGTATTTCCTTACAATGCCACATGAACCTATCTACTATCAATTTTTGCTGAATGAAATGTATTCCCCATCAGTGTTGGATATGACTTTGACCTTATGACCTGTATTCCTCATCAGTGTTGGATATGATTTTGACTTTATGACCTGTATTCCCCATCAGTGTTGGATATGATTTTGACCATATGACCCGTATTCCTCATCAGTGCTGGATTTGACTTTGACTTTATGACCTCCATTCCTCATCAGTGTTGGATATGACTTTGACCTTATGACCTGTATTTCCTCATCAGTGTTGGATATGACTGACTTTTGTGACCTGTATTCCCCATCAGTGTTGGATATGATTTTGACTTGACCTGTATCCCTCATCAGTGTTGGATTTGACTTTGACCTTATGACCTGTATTCCTCATCAGTGTTGGATTTAACTTTGACCTTATGACCTGTATTCCTCATCAGTGTTGGATTTGACTTTGACTTGTATCAATTTTTGGAAAATGCGTTATGATGAGCAGATGACTCTCATAAGCTGTAACATTATGAATTAATTGTGGGATATATCTTGGATATCTGAAATTCAAACTGAAGTGTCTATAATAGTCTTTTAAATGATCATAATCTCTAACTTTGTCTTTTAATATTTCTTTCTTACAGTTATGACATATTCATCAAATTAAAATGTTTCTCATCTTCATCTGTAAGTAGTAAAGGTTTTTGCCTCTTTTAAACAACATGTGTTACTTTCAATAAATGATGATAATCTGACAACTGATCCATTTCAGACATGATATCTATTGAGTTGATTACGATATAGTATGTATAGTCTTTTCTGACCTGATAACTTATTTGATGCATGGAAAGAATTCAAGCATTGTTTTACAGACATATTTCTGCCCACAATGTCTACTTACTCATGACCATATCAATCTGAATAAATCTTTGATTTCAACATAATCATATTTTTCCATTCCATCTAACAGAACCAGATGTCAAGATGCTTATGTTTTCCTTTTCTGTGTTTTTGTAATGTGTTTATCTTCAAATATTTTATACACACACTTATGGAGATATAATATTCAAGTTTTAGAAAATGCCATGCACTGTAATGTTATAAGGTATATGTCAAACAAATGAATAAGGTATCTGTCAAACCAATGACTGTATAACCAAAATGTATTTTGATGGCCTATGGGGATTTTGGGAATGAATATTTAGCACAGATTTGATGACATAAAAGAAACATCTATCACCTGTATTTTTCATGTTTATGCAAGCTGTTTTGTATTTCACACATTCAGGTAAATCTTTTTCTTATCAATTGATACCTATCATGTGCAATGTCAAAAATTCAATTCTATCAAACAACCACCTCATGCTTTTACCTATTTCCTGTCTAAACTTGGTATATTTGTCTATTGTTGTTTTTAATGGTACTTTAAACACTTTATTTTCTATATCATCCTGAAGTAAATGGGAGCTAAGATGAGTGGACAACCCATGATGACGCGGACGAGTGGACAACCCATGATGACGCGGACGAGTGGACAACCCATCATGGCCTGGATGAGTGGACAACCCATTATGGCACAACTGAGTGGCCAACCCATGATGGTCTGGATGAGTGGACAACCAATTATTGCCCGGACTATGATGGCCTGGATGAGTGGACAACCTGTGACCCATGGATAAAGATTTTAATGCTCTACAAACAGAGTTGACACTTGATGTGTAAAATATCAAACAAACCTTGACTGACATTAATTTCATCTATGTCCATAGGTCTTCTTCTATGTATTCAGTTGTCTCTCTCTCTCTATGTCCATAAGTCTTATTCTATGTATTCAGTTGTCTCTCTCTCTATGTCCATAGGTCTTATTCTATGTATTCGGTTGTCTCTCTCTCCATGTCCATAGGTCTTATTCTATGTATTCAGTTGTCTCTCTCTCTATGTCCATAAGTCTTATTCTATGTATTCAGTTGTCTCTCTCTCTATGTCCATAAGTCTTATTCTATGTATTCAGTTGTCTCTCTCTCTATGTCCATATGTCTAATTCTATGTATTCAGTTGTCTCTCTATGTCCATAAGTCTTATTCTATGTATTCAGTTGTCTCTCTCTCTATATCCATAGGTCTTATTCTATGTATTCAGTTCTCTCTCTCTCTATGTCCATAAGTCTTACTCAATGTATTCAGTTGTCTCTCTCTCTATGTCCATAAGTCTTATTCTATGTATTCAGTTATCTCTCTATGTCCATAAGACTGATTCTGTGTATTCAGTTGTCTCTCTCTCTATGTCCATAGGTCTTATTCTATGTATTCAGTTGTCTCTCTCTCTATGTCCATAAGTCTTAATCTATGTATTCAGTTGTCTCTCTCTCTATGTCCATAAGTCTTATTCTATGTATTCAGTTGTCTCTCTCTCTATGCCCGTAGCTCTTATTCTATGTATTCAGTTGTCACTCTCTCTATGTCCATAGGTCTTATTCTATGTATTCAGTTGTCTCTCTATGTCCATAAGTCTCATCCTATGTATTCAGTTGTCTCTCTCTCTCTCTCTCTATGTCCATAGGTCTTATTCTGTGTATTCAGTTGTCTCTCACTCTATGTCCATAGGTCTTATTCTATGTATTCAGTTGTCTCTCTCTCTATGTGAATAAGTCTTATTCTATGTATTCAGTTGTCTCTCTATGTCCAAAAGTCTTATTCTATGTATTCAGTTGTCTCTCTCTCTATGTCCATAAGTCTTATTCTATGTATTCAGTTGTCTCTCTCTCTATGTCCATAAGTCTTATTCTATGTATTCAGTTGTCTCTCTCTCTATGTCCATAAGTCTTATTCTATGTATTCAGTTGTCTATGTCCATAAGTCTTATTCTATGTATTCAGTTGTCTCTCTCTCTATGTCCATAGGTCTTATTCTATGTATTCAGTTCTCTCTCTCTCTATGTCCATATGTCTAATTCTATGTATTCAGTTGTCTCTCTATGTCCATACGTCTTATTCTATGTATTCAGTTGTCTCTCTCTCTATGTCCATAGGTCTTATTCTGTGTATTCAGTTGTCTCTCTCTCTATGTCCATAGGTCTTATTCTATGTATTCAGTTGTCTCTCTCTCTCTATGTCCATAGGTTTAATTCTGTGTATTCAGTTGTCTCTCTCTCTATGTCCATAGGTCTTATTCTATGTATTCAGTTGTCTCTCTCTCTACGTCCATAAGCCTTATTCTATGTATTCAGTTGTCTCTCTATGTCCATAAGTCTTATTATATGTATTCAGTTGTCTCTCTCTCTATGTCCATAGGTCTTATTCTATGTATTCAGTTGTCTCTCTCTCTCTCTATGTCCATAGGTCTTATTCTGTGTATTCAGTTGTCTCTCCCTCAATGTCCATAGGTCCTATTCTATGTATGCAGTTGTCTCTCTCTCTATGTCCATAAGTCTTATTCTATGTATTCAGTTGTCTCTCTCTCTATGTCCATAAGTCTTATTCTATGTATTCAGTTGTCTCTCTATGTCCATAAGTCTTATTCTATGTATTCAGTTGTCTCCCTCTCTATGTCCATAGGTCTTACTCTATG
>JAECUM010043898.1:0-46948 GCA_016617855.1 Megalonaias nervosa
TATATATATATATATATTTATGTATGTGTGTGTGTGTGTGTGTGTGTGTGTGTGTGTGTTGTGAGCGAGAGGGTTGGAGAAAAGAGTCGATGTGGAAATAAGACCTCCATCTTCATGTGTGGCCTGTGGGAATGAAGTCTATAGCTAATCTAGCTAATCTGTAATAATTCCACTAAGCTCCTTTTAACATACTGACAACTGGCTTTCTTCCAGTTTCCGTCCTCCATTAGCATGCTTGTTTTACAATTTACGATGCAAACAAGTTATCTGGATGGGAAGGAATTCAAATCGATGAAGGGTGTCTTATGCTATCGTCTGCTTTATTTAGTTGATTGATGTCACTGCGTGCAAAAGAGGGTCAAGGTTACGGGATCAGTTTCTTCACGATTTTAAAACTGTTTGTGCATGTGCGTGTGTTATTGCGTTTCATGCTTTTGAGTTGACAGGCAACCACGTTTCTTGACCTCAGAAATATAAAGTATTAGTTGGATGGTTTTCTCACATTGCAACAGTAAGAACTTTGATGAGTGTTTCTCCTCTAATTTGTTTTTAAATTAGCAAAAACATACTTAACTTACCTCGTTCGATAAAGTTATATTAAATGAGCACAAATGCAAAATTAAATAATCACATAGTTAAAATTATCGATTACAGATTTCATTCAATAAAACCACATAATAGTGCAGTGAAATGACATTGAAGTACATTCGTGTGTCTCTGATAATATTCAATAGCCTTATTAATCGTCCTACCGTCATGATTTCATTTGATGATAGCTGACCATGACACAGAATCGTGTACTAGTTTTCATATGATGATAGCTGACCATGACACGGAATCGTGTACTAGTTTTCATATGATGATAGCTGACCATGACACGGGATAGTGTACTAGTTTTCATATGATGATAGATGACCATGACACGGAATCGTGTACTAGTTTTCATTTGATGATAGCTGACCATGACAGGGAATCGTGTACTAGTTTTCATTTGATAATAGCTGACCATGACACGAGATCGTGTACTAATTTTCATATGATAATAGCTGACCATGACAGGGAATCGTGTACTAGTTTTCATTTGATAACAGCTGACCATGACACGAGAGCGTGTACTAATTTTTCATATGATACTAGCTGACCATGATACTGACTGTACCCTTGGAGAATCTTATTAGGAGCAACCAAAATATGTACAAAAAAATCCAATGTACGCGCTTTCTTTTTAGAAAACCGCTCCGGTGGCCTAAGTGATTAGAACGTCCGTCTTATGTGCGAGAGGTCGCTGGTTCAGCCCCGGGCCAAGTGCCAAAGACTTGTAAAAAAAGGTACTAGGAGCTGCCTTGCTAGGCGCTTAGCATCAAGAGGTTAGTGTTCGGACTGGTCGGCCTAGTGCCCGGATAATGTGACTGAGTTGGACATGATACTACATGTCTGCGGCATGATGCCCCAGTGCTAGACATCACTATAAACTGCGACACTGCAGATATCATAGCGATATGACTAAAATTGTTAAAGATACGTCAAAATTCCAAAAATTCACACATACATGTATAGTGATGTCTAACACTGGGTCATCATGCCACAGACATGTAGCATGATGTCCCCACCCAGTCACATTATCCTGAAACCAGGCCGACCAGTCCTAACACTAACATTTTATTGCTGAGCGCCAAAAGAGGCAGCTGCTAGTACCATTTTTTAAGTCTTTGGTATGACTCGGCCGGGGTTTGAACCTGCGACCTTCTGCATCCGAGGCGGACGCTCTGAAACTTAGGCCACCGGAGTGGTCAACAAGGGACGTAATTCGACATGTACATTATGTTTCAGCCATATGTTATACTAATTGCGTCAGAATGAAGTACCATTTTGTGATCGCTAAACTAACACAAATACACAAGTTTACTCAAGTTTAGATCTAAACCTTGTATTTAATAAAGTTAAAGGCGACTTACTGGAAATATACAGTCTAAACCTTGGATTTAATACAGTCAAAGGCTATTTACCGGGAATATAAAATGCAACATGCGGTTAAAGAACCTGCTGAATAAGGTCAGTTCGTTCAGTGTACGTATTAGTATAGTTTAAGTTTAGCAATTACGATAATCAATTGCTGCACTTTAAAGGGGCTCATTGTCAAAACATATTATTATTTCAAATGCTTCAATTGATAAGGATACGATTTTTTTTCTATTCTACTACCATTCTCACTCTTCAACGTTCGCAACAATGCTAATATCGGGATTCAGTTTAGAGTACATTTCAGATAGATTATAGGGTCTATAAAGCATGGGAACACTGTCAATACGCCTGGCCACTGCCGTGTTATTATGATTAGGTCAGGTATGGTTTGTTTGCTCTAAATCGCCTTTCGTTACAATATGCCATTGATGATTCCATGACTCTAAAAGCATCAAAAGATTTGGATTGCTCTCTAAAATGCAAACAATTGTATGACCGAATTTTCCAAAGCTTTTATGCCCGAAAGAAAGTTGGCAAAGAGATCATATTAGGAAAGATATTCGTGAATCCATTAGTCTCTGTCTAGGAACGACCTCAGCATGTCTATTAGTCTCTGTATAGTAACGACCTTTGCATGTCATATATTATAATGAAGAAGGAAGCCTAAGATTAGGTGAGGAACTCACTAACTGAAGGAGACCTTGCCTTTGGTGGGGTATTTTATGCATATGACATAAGCTAAAAAACGTGTCGTAATACAGGATATAGAATTTCATTCGTACTTAACCCACCGCCTTCCCTGTTAGCACCAACCCCTATCATATCTCAGCCATGCGTACATCACAAAAAATTATTCTACAAAATCGCTGTTATAGGTATTCTTGTCCCTCCCTCCTCCTCCTCCTTTTCCTTTCTGTCTGTCTGTCTGTCAGTCTCTATCATATATTCATGCGTTGGTACAGATTATATCTCATCGTTTGGAACATTAACGTAAAGTTTTAACGAGTGGCGAAGCCACCAGTTAAGATATATAAATTTTCTTCTTATTATATACCAAACTTGCTCCAGAATCGACACTTAGCAGATTAAACTAATGTTACGACTCTATGGTCTTAAATTAAGTAACACAAAGAGCAAAAACCAAAAAAATTTTTGTAAAATTCAACAATAATTTATTTCCTTAGAATAAAAACTAAACATTTAAAAAGAACTTACAGTATTGTGAATTAAATCCAAACTAGTCCTAAAAGTTCTATCACAAATCTAAAAGTATAGATTTTTCCGAATGAAATCCAGTTGTGTTCAGAATGACTTCCAATATTAAATGCGCTGATGTGCCAATAGTGTAGAATGTGCTAATGTGCCAACAGTCTTGATGAATCACAATGACATAATCCAAAATGTCACAGAATGAATTCACAAAAATTCGAAAATGGTGATTTAGTCTTAAATCAATGAACACTGTGTAATTCCAGTGAATAATTTAAATAAATAAACACCCATCCTTTCAACTGAATTCTAGGAGCACCAAGCACAATGTATAACACACATCCTTTCGTCTGAATGCTAGAATCACCAAACACAAAGTATAACACCAATCCTTTCTTCTGAACACCAGAAGCACCAGGAACAAATTATATCATTCACTCTTTCATCTATTTTAAAGTTACAAATAAAATTCGAAATATTACCCGAATTTTATGAAAATAATTTCTTAAGAATTTAATGGTTCATGAATAATTCCACAGCTTAAAAAGTCTGTTTCTAAACTTGTATATTCAGAGCTTTAAAAAAGCAAACTTACTAAACGTAACACCTACAGAGGAACGAAAGAAACTGAAAATACCATACCCTGTAATTTGATAAACATTGAAATTCATAACAGTGAGACTGTATACACTATATCATTATTTAAAAATATTGAAGACATTGTCCAGACAAAATCAGTAATATTATAATTTTAAAAAAATCCAGACGTTCCTTTCGCAAACCATCAATACTTTCGTTTAACATGTCATTACACTCTAACAAAAGACATTTTAATGGACTCAAACTTGGAACAAAATTTCGATTCCTTCATATTCCTTCATATTACCAACCTATATTACTGATCAGCTACGTCAGTAAAGTGCTTGAAAATAGCTTTTTAAGGTCATTTATTATTACTGATCAGCTACGTCAGTAAAGTGCTTGAAAATAGCTTTTTAAGGTCATTTATTATTACTTCCACAACTATGGCTTTCTCTATAGTGATCATTATATCTGGTGCTTGATTAACGCTTGAGATCATTTATACTTACCAATGCAAAATACTATCGTACATTATTATGTCTGATATTTCTAACGCTTTTGATGAAGTATGGAATAGACGTTTGTTGCTGAAATTAAGATGTTATGGAATTTAGTGAATCTATTGACTTGCTTAAAGGATTGTGTAACTTAATGAAACCCGATAACTGTAGTTAACGGTGAATTTATTCTTCGTGTTGGACAACCATCTGCAGGTGTACCAATATTGTCAAATATGCCTGAAAACGGGCCGAGCACTTCCACAACGTTAAGTAAACTGTATTGTAAGAAAATCTTAAAAACATTTGCTATGGTCTAATACAAGATATATGGACCGGAAGTGCGGTCATCATCGACCATTACTTACTCCAAAGGAAAAGAGACAAAGTACACCTTCAGACAGCTATACTAGTTTTTCCGTTTTCCAAAGCATGATAGTAAAGAAGCACCCTATTCTCAAATAGGTTGACCTACTCTTGCCCAAAGAAATGGATCAAAGTAATAATGGTACCTTATATGAAAGAATATCAAGAAGCAATGCCCTGAACACTGTTTACTTATATGTTATATGTTATATATACGTTTACTTACAACTGCTACACAATATACCTATAATCTAAGAAGTTATGACAATTTGTTCATCTTCGTTATAACACTTCATTGTTTAACAGTTCTGTTTTTCTTCAAAGCACATGGAATAATACTGTGGCTGGACAGTGCCACGATTTGTTTTCTTGTCATGTCTTGTTTAGTTAAGAAAATATATTGTTTAAACGAAACAATATCTTGTTTAAGCAAATAATATCCTGTTTATCCACAAGAAGGAGTCCATATGTAAAAACGTTAGAATGGGTTATAACAAAACGAATTATCTCATCCGGTTTCTATTTGCCTACAGCAATCATTAACTTTTGTTTTCTTAACTTCCTTGACACATAAATGCAGTTTTCTCGCTTACGCTCTCTTTCAAGTCAACGTAATTCCCATGTCATCGTGTTCCTGTGGGAATCCAAACAAAAATCTACTATCACATCATTTCAGTCTGACTGAACATAGGCGTGTACTCTTTCAAAATCTCTCCATTCTCTGCATCAGTCTTTACTTTTCAACTTTTTATTTGAAAGCGAATTTTACTCTACTAATTTGTATATCTCAGTTCATAAAGAAATACAGATAGTCATTATGAAAACGAAAATGTTCATTTATACATAAGTAAATTTGTATGATCATTATTTCCTTTCTTATTTATATGTAATCGACTTTTCTTTGGTGAACATACTCTCTTGATTATCTACTATTGTAATAATTAGAACTGCTAAAGCTTAATGCCCACCCATCCAGTCTGTCTGTCTGTTTCTCTCTCTCTCTCTCTCTCTCTCTCTCTCTCTCTCTCTCTCTCTCTCTCTCTCTCTCTCTCTCTCATTGACGTGTCTATGTAGATTATGCGATTGTTATTCCATTGCGATTTTTATCCCATTGTATAATTTTACCACTTGCGGCATTATAATATGTTAAACGAAACGTGTTCAGTATGCTATGTGTCGCTACTGTCATTCCTATGTATTACACACAGTGTCAATGTTAATGCGCACTTCGCATTTCTTAGCTATAAAGACAGCTGTTCTCTCTTCAAGAACAGATTTTTCTCAGATATACATTTAGTACTTTTTGTCCTTGGAGGCTTTTTATTCGAATACCGTTCGGGTTCTGACTTGTAATTAATATCTGATCTCAAGGACAAGTCACCAAAATGCAATATCGTCTTTCTTCCTGTTGCTTTTTCTTACAATAACGTTGATAAACGGATCAATATCAAGATCGTGTGTGTGTGTGTGTGTGTGTGTGTGTGTGTGTGTGTGTGTTTTAAGTTAGCTTTAAAATTGTACTCATTTCCCTACGATGTTTGTAGTGTGGCAGTTTATAGTGATGTCTAGCACTGGGGCATCATGCCGCAGACATGTAGCATCATGTCCCACCCAGTCACATTATCCTGACACCAGGCTAGCCAGTCCTAGCACTAATCACTTAATACTGAGCGCCAAGCAAGGCAGCTGTAAATGCTAATTTTTTTTAAAAAAATCTTTGGTATTGCTCGGCCGGGTTCGAACCGGTGACCCCCGTATCTTAGACAGATGCTCTTACAACTTAGGCCACCGGAGCGATCATATAAACGGATCTAAAAATAACCATTACCTACCTTGCAATAATATCCCTTGGAATGTATTCGCCGATGAAAATTTTTGATTTATCAGGGTTTGGATTATTTAGATTACGAAAAATCTGAACGTGCGATATGTCGCCATTGTTTTTGGGGTGCGTGGATGGCCTTGTTTTCAGTTGTTGTTTTTCTGTTATTTTTGGGATGGGGTAGGTGTGGGGTTGTTATTTTCAGCTTTGGCTCTTCTTCTATAGGTTAGACTTGTTTGTGCAGAAAGTGTCAGGGGCCAGTTGATTAAAACTAATAACCAGTAAACTTGTAAGTATCACGTACTTTGGAATTTCGTCTGCTGAAATAATAAATCTATCAAAATAAAAATAAAAAAATCATAATTGTTCACTGGCAAATATAATAAGCATAACTTTTGTTTAGGGTCGGAAAGCTATTTTATTTGTCGAGCGATAATTTTTATAGAAAACGGTTTAATCAAGGTCAAATGATCAAAACTTGAATTGCACAAATACCCTTAAAATAAGATTAACTGCGAATATATGTAATGATCAAATTCAATCAAAACAACTTTTTTTGCACATTCATATCACCGTATCTGTTTTCATTTTTTAATCTTGCAATTTGTATAGGGATATCAATGCTTAAGTTATACCAGAGTTTTCCATTTGATTAAAAATGCCGAATCACAGACAGAAAGCCGCTTTTGAATGAAAAGGTTTTGTTTAGAAACTGGTCCGCATATTTTTGTTCCTTCCGAATTTAAATAGTGTATAGTTAATATTACATTCACTTTCATATAAATAGCACATTTCAGTCATTAAAGTTTTGAATGATCATTTCAAGATCACTCTCGTTTTGACATGAAAATTTATATCAGGTAGAAAGTTTAAATCATTTTGCACTCTCCAAGGGTGGTTTATCTTACAGATTCAACCTTCCAATTTAACTGCATGTGCTCTTGACATTTCTACAAAATTAATATAGTTATGAGATAATGGCGAGACCGACGCGCCAAGGTAGAAGGACAATATGATGGTTCCTCCTACCTCGCTTGCTAGTTCACGTGTCAATATGTCAGTATCGTCAAGATACCCGTACATTTATGTAATCATCCAAGCAATATTTTCGTCAAATATTTTCATTTTGCTTTCATTTCAATTTTCTCAGTTCAATGGTAAACTGCTCTTGGAGTATGAAGATGACATACATTTGAAGAGGAAATGTTGGCGTTGGTGAGGAACGGGAATTATGTCAAGAAAATGTACACATATCTCAGAAAGCCTACTACTATAAGCAAGGGTTCCAGCTAGGCATCTAATGCAAACAAGCACTGTTCGATACTTGGCATCCTCATCCCTAAATGATATGACTCATAGATCCATACATAGACACAAATGCTCAAGGGTTTAATTGTCTATGCTCTTCACGAAGTATACACGGTGGCAACATTTTCCTGTCTGTCCATGTGTATGTGTTTGTGTCAGTGTGTAATGTCTTTAATGTCACATAACTCATCCTTTGCCGATTTAGATGGATACTTCCTGCAGCGGATCCGGACATAATTGTTATTTGTAGGTGGGATGGGCGTAAACTAGTAGGCGAGGGATGTGTGGAACGCAATCTCTGATGTGTGCCTCGAAAGCGCAGCACATATTAAAAAAAACAATAAAATTCCAAGTTTAGCTTTGTCTGTATAATGTAAATCAAAGTCCACTGAATGGGTTGGGGGTTGTTGTTTTAATAATATATTACAATGATGCAGGTTAACTTTTGAACACAAGTAGACCTCACTTTCGATGTGTATATCTAAAAACAAATCTAGTTCTGCATGTCATTTTCCACTTTATAAACTTCAGAGTTAAATCACATATAAAAAAGAGCCTATAAAGATTTTGTTTTCAAACATTTTGAAATTTATTACGTGCACTTTCAGAAAACAGCATTGCCTAACCGGTGGAAATTCCTTCTGCGTTTCAAGAACAGGCACATAATGTGCACATTTTGCTATTTCAACTCCATTTCTTGAGAACACAGAAAAACTTATTTGCATTACGTGCTCTTTCAAATGGTGTTAAAAATCAATTTCAACCCAAATAGGTTACAGATTCGTAATGGTTGTAGAGCAAACAACTTTGCCCTGTGCCGTGTCTTACACTATTTGCGATCGCTCCGGTGGCCTAGTGGTTAGAGCGTCCGCCTAGGATGCGGGAGGTCGTGGGTTCGATCCCGGTGCGAGTCATACCAAAGACTTACAAAAATGGTACTAACAGCTGCCTCGCTTGGCGCTCACCATTAAGAGGTTAGTGTTAGGACTGGTCGGCCTGGTGTCAGGATAATGTGACTGGGTGGGACATTATGCTACATGTCTGCGGCATGATGCCCCAGTGCTAGACATCATTATAAACTGCCACACTGCAGACATCGTAGCGATATGACTGAAAAATTGTTAAAGCTACGTTACAAATCATAATCACATCACATCACATTACACTATTTGCCCTGTGCCGTGTCTTACACTATTTGCCCTATGCCGTGTCTTACATTATTTCAAACAAAAAGCGTGGAGAGGAATCTAAATGTTCCATTGAAATTTTTGTTCATTTTGTTGTTGTTAAACCTGCCGGAAACTGTTCGTGTATTTAAATTACGAGGAAACACCGTTATTTGCTGAAAAGAAACTCTTCTAAGAATACAGTGTATATCCATCGTTTGTCAATTCCATGTTTCTGTCGTTGCTTATTTCTCTCATTGTAACAAAGAAAATCCAAACAGAGACATTATCTAAGCTCAAATCGACAGACTTCCGAAACTGGTATCCTAATTTCTCTCACCTTATGTATAGTAGTATTCGCAGAGAAGGATTACAAACCAGGCAAAATAATATGGTTTAAATGAAACACTCCTATGCCATTATACTTGAAATGAAAAGGATTTTCCTTGGGATGCACTGTCAAATGATTGCTTGATTTTGATCGATGGCAAGCATTACTGATAAAATAAAACCAATAAAAAGCAACACTATTCCAGAGACGAACCATTGAAAGCTTGCCAGTAGCTTCCAGTGGATCGGTGATTTTTCGTGGAGTTTTACCTTGGTTGTTCCTCCACCAAATATACTGGCCGCCATGTATAGCCTATCAAGTGCTGAAAAATGGCGTAAATCCACAAAACCAAACCAAACCAAATTCTCTTTCATGCATAGTAATCAAGCAAAGCGGAAGTGAATGCATTTTCATATCTTGTAAAAACGTCCTTTAATTACCAAAATGGAACATGCTACGTGGTGGCTGTCTTTTATTACTCAGTAGAGGTTCGATTGTGAGGCATGAAAATTGCAAGAGCTAAGTACAGTGTATGTTCTCTCTCATCGGCTTTACAATTATGATGTCGAATACCTTTTCGTAAGTATGATATGTGGCATTTTGATGTCTTTGATTCAAATCTCGGAAAGATTATAGAAATACCACAAAAGTGTGGTCCTTGTTGTGCATGAAACCAAAAACGCACAGAAAACCAGAGGCACTGGATGGACGACTAACAATTCACTCACCTGACGCAACCGAGGACCGAACATTATCTTCAAAATTGCAAACAATGAGTTATGCAGATTGCTTTATACAGTCGCACTTCTCATTCCGAATAATGGAATCTTGGATATTAAATTTTTACAACTAATATCAAAAGCTTACAATTTTGATTTTTATTTTTTACCTCTTTTGTTCCGAAAACAAAATGTATGTGTCTCGAGTAGAAACTAACTAAACAAATTAGCCTAACATAAAAAAAAAAAGTTAGAGCCACCCACAAGAATCTCTGAAGACCGTGATCTTTTTTTTATTTATTTCTTTATCATTTTCATTCGTTTTTATTTAGGTAAATGAGTGCGTTTAGTGCGCATACAATTGTCCTTCTTTAATTCAAGACTTTCCATTCTATAGACTTGTGTTGGAACTAGAACTCTATAAGGCACGAACATGAACCCCACGTGATACACAAGACTCACGTTTGTACAGATATTTGGCTGTCTTCCATTTTCTGGCGTTTTGTATGCAATTTACGGTGCAAAAAAGCGATCCTATGAGTAAAGAATTTGATTTGATGAAGCAAATCGTACGATACTGTCTGCTAGGTTACAAAGAAACGGAATAAATGCCACTGCGTGCAAAAGCTGGTCAAGGTCTTTTGTAGCGTCAGCTTATCACCGATTCCAATACCTGTGCACGTACTATCTGCAAATGCAAACCAAGATTGTATTGATTCAAGCTGAAAGGTTTGCAAGTTTGCTGTTAAGATGACGTTCTAAGGTACATTACCAAAGCAATGCGAGGATGTGAACTGTGTTTATAGCTAGAATTCTACTCTCCGCTTTCCTCCCCCTTCCAAAAAAAGATGGATAGGTATGTGGAATTATAAGAAACAAGTTGGTCCTTAGTCGACGAAGACAGGGTTTTGATTTCATATCCCTTAAGAATACAGTTGTATTGAAATCAAGACGGACAAAAAAAGTTGACAAAACTAACCAATGTCTAGTAATGAGTAACGTGTGCTCGTGATCTTTACATTTTGATAATAATTCTCGTTGCCATCGCAAAAGATTTTGTCAGACTTTATCGCATAAGTATACTTTCAAAATATTTTGTACACGAAGAAAGATAGTAAATGCAAAACTAGTCGCACATATTTATTGGCGTTGTAATTTGAGCTAAGTAAAAGTCTTCGTAGAAATGTGTTAGTATATGTTTTTGCAAAACGTAAAATTTTCCGCGCACATTGGAGCACCTTCGTTGCCAAATCTTTAATTTCTGAAGTGCGTAGTTTTGGCACCTTGTCAAACTATTCAGTTTCAGAGGTAAGTAAATGTTGCATGTATTTCGCAGCTCCATAATGTTTAATGGCAGTGATCGGCTTTGAAAAACACCAGAGCATATGCAGTTACACACACACACACACACACACACACACACACACACACACAGCATATATATACATATATATATATATATATATATATATATATATATATATATATATATATATATATATATATATATATATATACTATATATATATATATATATATATATAATAATAATAATAATAATAATAATAATAATGATTTTCTTCCTTTTGTATATGCCTTTTGCACTTTGAAAAATTTAATCCTGCTAAACGAGGTTGTGTGTTTCCCAGACGAAATACAATATGTTCAGTAATTCTCGTTAAATAAATCATCCAAAGGACGGTGGTCTGGAAGAATTTGCGAGACGCAAGTAGTGAAGGGGGATACTATAGCAACAATGGGACTTCAGTGTTAAATTGGGTGGTTTGTACTCTGGCGACAAGGGGAATTTAACATGGGGAAATTTAACATGGGTGGGACTATAAAGCGACAAGGGACTGGGACTGTATAGCGACAAGAGAAAATGGAACATAGTGACAAAATGTTGGGACTGTATACGGACAAGGGAATGGATTGAGTTTGAATAGGGTCAATAGGCGGGGCGGGTAAACAAAGACATACAAACACACACACATATATATGGCAAAGAGAATAAATATCTTTTCGAAGATATGAATGGCCCTGAAAAGGGCCTTTGAGTTTCTTCTTCTTTCTCTTTTAAGTTCTTCATTTCCTCCACCAGCTTCTTATTTTCTCTCCTACATTCTTCGTTTTCTTTTTCTTCTCCTTTTCCTCCTTCTCCTTCTCCTCCTCCTCTTTTTTCCTCTTTTCATTCTCCTCTTCTTTGTCTATTTTTTCATTCCAAGCTCTTATTCTTATTTTATATTCTTCGTCCCCCTTCTCCTCCTTTACTTGTTTCATTAATTCTCTTATCCTTTCCGTCATCTTCTTTAAATTGTTAATTTCCATCTTCAACCTGTGTGGACTATACTCGTCATACTCATCCTCACAAAAAATTCTTCCAGCATACCCATGTCATCTACTGCCTCTTGCAGTATCTTCATGACGTCTATTTTGTTAGGAGCCATCTTCTTTTACTATTCAGTGTTGAATGGCGCGAATTGAGCTGAACTGATAAGAATTAAGGTCGCCTATGCACCTGGTGCTTTCGCGACCGGTTAAGTCCTGAATGTTAGGATTTCCAATTGGCCAGGACTTTGGGAACGGTGCCACCACAGTCCTGCTTTTAGGTGCGAATGTCGCACTTTTTAATTCTAAGTATGTGTAGGCGAGGAAGGGACCCGCGGGACGCGAAAAGCCACCGGAAAGCGGTACGCCTGAAAACGGCAGAGCGCGGTATGATCAAATCCACTCCAGTTATACTTGTGGACAAATACTGTTCCAATAGTGTGTAAGCCACCCGTGTAATTTTCCAAATCCATCAAGTTGTATAATTTTCATTATTACTTTTAGCAAAAGTTGGAATTTTGTGTACATGGTGTACTTCTGTTTTTCTAAATTGTACCAATCGGCTGGGTGTCAGGCACCCTATGCATGTTTGTGTCACGCCGTGTTTACTTTAAGTTGTTAATTTTGATGGTGGTATGCAAATGATCTGATCAGGGTTATGGGGATAGAGCTGTTATCAAAAGAGGACTTCGATAGCCAAAGGAAGAACCTCATATAACTAGGCAATCTGAAAGTCGATGTCTGGTCTTCTTCGTTTTCCTTTCTCCTGTTGGTGACTGACTGATTTAAGTCGCATAAGCATACAAGTGCTTGCACGACTGGTTACTGCTCGATTGTCGAGCTTTTTAATTGTTCGGGGTTGTAGGAATGGTGCCACTACAACCTCGCTTTAATGTGCGATGGTCGCACTATTTAATTGGTGGCTGGCAAAGGCAAAGGAGGAGAAGGACCCGGCAAATGCGCTTGCAGCCTTGGACGTCGTGCACGCTTCGAAATGGCAGATCGTACTTTGTTTGTCAAATTCAGTCTAGTTGTACTAATGGACAGACCCTATTACCAATAGTGTGTGAGCCACCTGTGCAATTATCCAAATTCTCAAATAGTTGTAAAGAATTTTTCCTATCTCCTAACTAACGATTTTTAGTCTAGTACATTAGTGTACATGATATAATTCCCTAGCTAATTTTGAACTATATGTCTAAGCGACAATAACTGTTTTGAGTCAATATTGGAGTTAAGACTGTAATTTTGACCGGCAACCAAAGGATCAGATTAGGTGTATTGTTTTGATCGAGTCGGGATTCCAAGGCAAAATGGATTCCCTTTAAATAAATTGGCAATTTGAGCCCTTAAAAGGGTTATTATGGCATTTCAGTCGAAGGTACCACGGCGTTTTTCCATTTCTTCAATTTCGTCCGCACATTGTGTGTCCTCCCTTAGATGTTTAGGAAATGCCTTGTACCTGTGCACTTCACACAAGTAAGTAGCAGCTTTCACTAGATCGCATATTGCGTAGTGGCGGAAAGCTTCTCGGTAGTATTGTGATAGGATTCTAACCCCGAAGTGCCATTGTGCCGGTCTTGGCCTGTGGGTGTCGAGCGATCTCCATCCGAGATATTTGATCGCACTGATAAAGTGACCAGCTTTTTTAGTGTCGTCCAGTGTTGCTTCAGTCTCCATGGTTATAAACGCTTCCCTATTTTTTGCATGTCTTTGTGTTTCCGCTACGTCTACGATGCTGTTTTCTTCGGTATCAGACGAAGAATTTTCTACGTCAGCCGCTAGAGTGTGAGTGGATGGGGACTCACGAGTTACCTTCTGCCATGTTATTGCTGTTTCAGTAGGTATATGGGCAGCTTTACTCGCAAAAGTTTCTTTTTCCTGCTGATTTTGGGTTTCCGGAACGTGGTCCGTTGTCTCCTGGGCAGTTACAACCGTAAGCTGGGCCCCTTGTGTTTCGTTGTTAGACTTGGTTGACTGCTGTGGTTTGTTCTCTTCGTGGGTCGATGTAGGCGGGCTGCTCCTAGACTGGGTCTGCATAGACTGCTCCCTCTGTCGGCGATTGTTTCCCCCTCTTCGACTCCTGGCCCTTTGTGTGGTTTCTTCTTTATTTTCCCATATTAAGAGCAAGGTTGTTCTTTTTTCCTGTGCCCTCAAACTGCAGCCTGTGGCGATATTAAGGCCTAAGCCTTTTACTGCGTTTAACGCCTGGGCGGGAATAATTATCTCCATCGCAAGCGCTTGTTATACGTCTTGCTTGTTGGTCTTCTATTGATGAGACTTCATTCTGTTGTAGTATTATGCTGGAGTTAGATGTTTTGCTTCTGACTCGACTTCCTTTGCTGTAGGCCGTGGTGTTTGCGACTGGTCCTTAATGTCATTATTTCTTTGTTTAATGGCCATTTGTAGGTTTTACAAGTACATTGTGCACCTTTGTTTGTATTTGAGAATTATTTAGAGTAATTGGTCTGAGAGACAATGTTGGAATTACATGTTGTGTATTGATAATTTAGGAGCTGTTCATCTGGTGTTTATTTATTTCCGCCTTGTGCGGGGGACCTGATGACTGGGCTTAGGTCACCTTATAGTCTTAAGATGGCTGGGGAGTTAAACATTTGTGGTGTTTATGTACTACCAGTCTTTGTCGCCTTGTGCAACCGGGCCTGATGGCGGGGTTAACCACCTTATATGCACTATTTCTGGGGTCAGTAGTAGAGTTACATGTGTTGTTTATTTTACCCAGACCTGTATTTTTAGTGTTGTGTTAGTAACATGCCAAGAAAGTGAGAACAAAAAAAAGAATTTTTTTTATTTTTCCCTTTCCTTTTTCCGCCCTTTTCTTTCCTTCTCCCTCTTTTCTCTTCTTTCCTACTTAGTTTCTGTCACTTTTAGTTAATTCTTGGTGTTTTTAGTTTACACTCCTGTTACTTTTACTTTTAGATCATTCTTGGTATTTTGGTTTAAGTATGCGTATACAAATTAAAATTATTTTATTTTATAATTTTGATTTTTTTTATTATTATTTTTTTTAATTTAGTCGTGTAAGGTGGGAGTTTGGCGCGAATGATGATGATGATAAGTATTAAGGTCGCCTATGCACCTGGTGCTTTCGCGACCGGTTAAGTCCTGATGGTCAGGATTTTCAATTGGTCGGGACTATGGGAACGGTGCAACCGCAGACCCGCTTTTATATGCGATTATCGCATTTCTCATTTCTTGGCATGTCCGGGCGAGGAAAGGAGGAACAGGACCCACGGGACGCGCGAAACGCCACCGGAAAGCGGTACGCCCGAAAACAGCAGAGCGCGGTATGATCAAATCCAGTCCAGTTATACTAGTGGATAAATCCTACTCCAATAGTGTGTAAGCCACTCGTGTAATTGTTCTAATTCATTTAGTTGCATAATTTCATTACTACTTTTAGTAAAAGTTGGAATTTTGTGTACATGGTGTACTTTTGCTTTTCAAAATAGTACCACTCAGCTGGGTGTCAGGCACCCTATGTATGTTTGTGTCACGCCTTGTTTACCTTAGGTCTTTAATTTTGATGGTGGTGTCGAAAGGATCGGGTTAGGGTTGTGTGGATAGAGCTGTTATCAAAAGAGGACTTCGATAGCCAAAGGAAGATACTCATACAACTAGGCAATTGAAAGTCGATGTCTGGTCTTCTTCCTTTTTCTCCCTTTCTCCTGTTGGTCTTTCGGCGCGAATCCTAGCTTATGTGGATTTAGGTCGCCTATGCAAACTCTGTGCTTTCGCGACCAGTTAATGCCCGAGCGTCAGGCTTCTCAGTTGGTCGGAACTGTGAGATTGGTGCCATCACAGTCCCGTATTTATGTGCGATGTCGCACTCCTTATTTATGTCTGGTCGAGGCAAAGGAGGATGGGGACCAAGAGGGGTATGCAAATGCCCCAGTCTCCGGTGTCGTGTACGCCCAAAAACGCCAGTCCGTGCTGATAGATTAAATTCAGTCCAGTTGTACTAGTGGATACCCTAGGACCTATGGCGTGTAGGCCACCTGTGCAATTGACCTAATGTCGTTAGTCTGTAAATTTCGTTATTTTAATTTATGGTAGTTGAATTTTTGGGAACAGAGTGTACTTAGTTAGTTCGAAATAGTACCAATCTGCTGGGAGTGAGTCTTCCCATACTTGTTTGAGTCATGCATTGTTTAGGATGGTTGATGATTTGACTGTGGAACCAAAGGATCGTGTCTGGTTGTTATATAGAGCTATTATCGAAAGAGGTCTTCAATATCCAAAGGAAGTACCTCTGAGTGAGAGAAAAGAAAAGGGGGCTTCGTAGTGGAAAATCTTTCAACAACACGGGCTTGTTGTTTGTAGGATTCCACCCAGGTGTTTGCTAGTATGTTTTCCCTAGCAACTGTTTTGTTACTTAGTAAAAAAAATTAGTTTCTGGTGTAGCTAGGTAGCTAGGTAGAGCTGCCCAATCCACTCCATCAACCAGCCCGCCTCGAGTTGGATTGGCAATAACACCTTCTTGCGAGGTGAAATTGCCTCTGTGTGTGTGTGTGTGTGATTTGGATTTTTAACGTAGCTTTAACAATTTTTCAGTCATATCGCTACGATGTCTGCAGTGTGGCAGTTTATAGTGATGTCTAGCACTGGGACATCATGCCGCAGACGTGTAGCATGATGTCCCACCCAGTCACATTATCCTGACACCAGGCCGACCAGTCCTAACACTAACCTCTTAATGCTGAGCGCCATGCGAGGCAGCTGTTAGTACCATTTTTGTTAAGTCTTTGGTATGACTCGCACCGGGATCGAACCCACGACCTCCCGCATCCTAGACGGACTCTCTAACCACTAGGCCACCGGAGCGGTGAAATTGCCTCTTGAATCGGCTACCTTACGCTTGTCCGAGAGTGGAAAAAAACATATATATATATATATATATATATATATATATATATATATATATATATATATATATATATATATATATATATATATATATATATATTTTTCTTAACGGAGTAATTTTAACAGAGGTGGTGCCTTGGTGGAAAATCTTTTAACAACACAGGCTTGTTGCTATCAGGATTCCACCCAGGTGTTTTGCTAATATGTTTTCCCTAGCACCTGTTTTGCGCCCCCGGTGTCCGTTTGGCTTGTTTGTCCAAATCAGAGAACAAAAAAAGAGGGGGGGGAGTGATGTTTTTATTTTCTTTTTCTTTTGATTTGACCGTCGAGTTCTGATCTTTCCTCTCGGGTTGGTCCCCTGTTTTTATGTTCTCTGTGAGGATGTGGTATCATCACTCTTGGTATATGATTTGTTCTTTTCTCATTGACCTTGGAATTCGGTCTCTTGTGCCTGAGCCTTTTTCCTTTTCTTTCTCCTTCCTCTTCCCTGTTTTCCTCCTTCTGTCCTCCCTTTTGCCTTTGCCCTAATCCTTTTCCCAAAATATTTAATTGGTTACTCATGCAAATATAGAAAACAGATTGATTTTTTTTTTTTTTTTCTTTTTTTTTTCTTTTTGTTTTTTTAATAAGTCTATAGTGTTATTGAATTATAGGTAGTGGGTTAGGTTTACGTGCCGGGGAGGTAGGAAAATATATACACATATATTTTTATTTATTTATCTTTTTTAAGGTACATTGTCTACAAGGTTATTGGGTTATAGTTAATTGATTAAGTTTACATGCAGGGGAGGTAAAAAGAAAAAAAATAAAGGAAAAAAGATATTTTTTTTTTTAAAGTTAGTAGGTTAGGTTAGCATCAGGGGAGGTGGCATTCAAGGCTGGAAGGCTAGATGGGTAGGAATGAGTGTGAAGAAATAGATTTTGTTAGTAAGAGTTTGTTGTTTTGGTCTGTGGAAGGTGTGGTTATCTTGCCATAGCTAGGTTTTGTGCTAGGTTTGATGGACTTGCCATTTGGCTAGCAGTTGCTTTAGTCCCAGTCTCCGCTTTTTAATTGTATTAGTATGTTATGGTGTGTTTGTATGTTGTCATGTTTTATGGACTTGCCATACGGCCAGCCGGAGCCATAGTCCTGTTTCTGTGTGTATTTTGTGTTAGGTTTGATGGACTTGCCGTTTGGATAGCAGTTGCTGTAGTCCCAGTCTCCGCTTTTTAACTGTATTGGTGTGTTATAGTGTGTTTGTATGTTGTCATGTTTTATGGACTTGCCATACGGCCAGCCGGAGCCATAGTCCTGTTTCTGTGTGCATTTTGTATTATGGTGGTATTCATATTCTTCCGTGTTTGTCGATTTCCTTCAGGTACAGTATTATACTCTTGTAGGTGGTTTCCAGGTTTTTGTTTTTTTGTCTTGTCTAGTATTTCAGGATATGTTGTTGGTGGTCCGATTCTTTTTTGGTATTCTCTGAAGTTCTTTTTTTGAAGCCGGTATCCGGTGCAGGCATTGAAGACGTGGTCGAGTGTTTCAGGTACGGGGCAATGTGGGCAGTTGATGGTATGGGTCTGTTGAGGTGTTTTCCATAACTGCTTCTTAACAGTGTTTTACCCGTTCTTATCCTGTTGATGGTTTTTATATCGATGTTTTGTAGCCCTTTGGGTGCCTTGATGCTTCGGGTAACTTCTTTTTGTAGTTGGTACAGATGGCTGCCTTTGTTGGTGTTGTCTCAGTAGTGCTGCCATTTCTGGTTTATTTGCTGTCGAACCTGACTGTATAATTCTTGGATGCTGTAAGCAGCTGGTTGAATATCGTTGTTCAGTAGATTGTGCTTTGCGGCGAAGTCTGCTTTATCATTTCCAATTAGGTTGATGTGAGATGGTACCCATAAAAATTCCACGTTGTATTGTCTTTCTTCACGTTCCCGTGTTAGTAGCATTGTTTCTTGTAGCATGTTTCCTCTGCTTTTTGATGTGCCGGATTCTAGTGATTTTAGTACGCTCAGTGAGTCCGTTATGATGACGTGTTGTTTGTGGCTTTGGGTTTTTATCCATATCAGCGCCTCTTTTATCGCCCAGAATTCTGCTGTATAGATGGAACATCCATCCGGTAATCTGGTGCCGATTTTTGTTTGTTGCTCTGGTATCACGATGGCTGCCGCTGTTTTATTGAGTTCTTTGGATTCGGATCCGTCTGTGTAGATTTTTGTATATCCAGTGTAATTTTCCTCGAAGATTTTGTGGATCCCGGTCAGGATTTTCCATGGGTTTTGTTGTTTGGTTCCTGGTGTCAGTACTGTAAGGTTTATTCTGGGCTCATTGTTCTTCCAGGGTGTGGGGTCGCAAATTTTGTGTTGTTCTGCTTGGATTTTTGGTATTTGCATTTCATCACGGAGCATATGTACTCTTTTACTTGCCGGGGGATTGGGCACTAGTTGTTTGCTGAACGGTCTCCTGCAATTTTTAATTGCCATTTTGGTTGGGTTGTTGTCCGAGTGTATAGAGTTTCTAATGGCATATCGTAACATATGTTCTTCTCGTCTTATGGTCATGGGTAGATCTCCTGATAGTACCTGTAGTTCGTCGTTCGAGGTGTTTGGTAGTGTTCCAGTGCATAGCTTAATTGTTGAAGTAGGGTATTGTTTGCTGATGCATATATTTGGCAGACATAGTCCAGTCTGGCTCTTATGAGTGTTTTATATAGCATGAGCAATGTGTGTTAGTCAGTTCTCCATGATGTTTCCTTCAGGTGTTTTAGGAGGTTGATTTCTTGCTGGCAGTTTTTAATTAGTGTTGCCATGTGTGGTTTCCAGCTGAGGTTTTCGTCTAGGAGCACTCCTAGGAAGTATGTCTGTGAGACAAATTTTATAGGTGTTCCTTGTAGGTAAAGCACGGGGTATTTGGGCTTTTGTCTGTTGTGCGGGAGAAAAGCATTCCCACAGTTTTGTCGCTTGAAATTTTAAAGCCCCAGGTTGTCTGCCCATTTTGAGATTGCATCGAGGTTTGTTTGTAGTAGATTGATGCATGTTTGGTTGTTGGGGTTTCCTGCTTTCATGATTCCGCTGTCGCCTGCAAACTGGGATAGACTGACTGAGTTGTCGATGTAGTCGCCGAGGTTGTTTACCATGATGTTGAATAGTGTTGGACTTATTACACTTCCTTGGGGTGTTCCATTGGCCAACGTATAGGTCTTGGAGGTAGCATCACTTATTCTGGTTTTAATTTGTCTCCCTGTCAAGAAGTTTGCTATCCAGCAGTGCATTCGTCCAGTTATGCCGTATTGAATTAGCTTGGAGATAAGTCCTTTGGTCCAAACTAGGTCAAAGGCTTTTTCAAGGTCGAGGAAGATTGCTATTAGGTGTCTGTGGCTTCTTTGGTTTGCATTAAAGGCTAGTTTGATGTCCGCTTCTAATCTAATAAGTTGGTTGATAGTGGAGCGCCTGTTTCTAAATCCACTTTGGTTTTCAGAGAGTAATTGGTTTTTATCCGGGTGGTGTTTTGTCCTGTTGTTGATCATTGTTTCCATGATTTTGCAGATAGTGTTTGTTAAGGATATAGGTCGGTATGAGGCTACAATTTAGGGTTCTTTCCTGGTTTTGGTATGGCAATAACTATTGCTTGATTCCATGATATTGGTATGTTTCCCGTTTCCCATATTTGGTTGATCATGTCGATGATGAATAGTTGCATATTAATTGGTAGATGTTTGTAGATGGCATATCCAAGGTTGTCTTCTCCTGGTGCTGTGGGTTTTTTGTTTTGCAGTGCTTTTCTCCATTTTTGTATTTTGAAGTTGTCGTTTAACGTTGAGTCGTTGCCTGTTTGTTCCGTAGTTTGATCTTGGAATATTTGGGAGAATTCCTTCTCTAGTGTTTGTCTTTGTGCCATAAATACCTGTGTGTGGTTGTTGTTGCTGCTGGAATGGGCGAAGTGTTTTGCGAGTTGCTCTGCTCTTTCTAGATTGGTTTGTGCTCCAGATAGTTTTGGTGTTGTAATCGGGACCTTCCCTCTTATAGCTTTAATTTTTGCCCATACTTCTTTAGATTTGGTGCGATGAGTTAGCTTGGAGCAGTAGGATTTCCATGAGTCTTGTTTGGCTTCTTTTATGACTGCTCTCACATTAGCTTCTTTTTGTTTATATATGATGAAATCTGAAGGGAAGAAAAAAAAAACACCATATCTACTATCCACACAGAAGGGAAAGGAAGACAAAAAAAACACACCATATCTACTATCCACACAGAAGGGGAGGAAGAAAAAAAACACACCAAATCTACTATCCACACAAAAGGGAAGGGAAGAAAAAACACACCATATCTACTATCCACACAGACGGGAAGAAAAAAAACCACACCTCATCTACTATCCACAATGAAGGGAAGAGAAGAAAAAAAGACGCCGTATCTACTATCCACACAGAAGGGAAGGGAGAAGAAAAAAAAAACACCATATCTACTATCCACAAAGAAGGGAAGGGGAGGAGAAAAAACACACCGTATCTACTATCCACACAGAAGGGAAGGGAAGAAAAAAAACCCCACCATATCTACTATCCAAACAGAAGGGAAGAAAGAAAAAAAAACACCATATCTACTATCAAAAACCCCAATATCTATTATCCACATAAAAGGGAAGGGAAGAAAAAAAGACAGCGTATCTACTATCCACACAGAAGGGAAGGGAAGAAAAAAACACACCATATCTAATATCCCCACAGAAGGGAAGAGAAGAACAAAAAACACCATATCTACTATCAAAAATCCCAATATATATTATCCACACAGAAGGGGAGGAAGAAAAAAACCACCATATCTACTATCCACACAGAAGGGAAGGGAAGTAAAAAAACACACCATATCTACTATCCACACAGAAGGGAAGAAAAAAAAACTTCCATATCTACTATCCACACAGAAGGGAAGAGAAAAACACCATATCTACTATCAAAAACCCCAATATCTACTATCCACTTTGCTACGTATGTCCCCGCTTTGTTGGGGATGGGTTGTAGTGGAATTTTGGTTATCGTTATCTAGAGGGTGATCGCCTTTGGTGTTATTGCCTAGATCGAGTAAATATCAATATAAAGTGTGAAACTTATAGGTGGGATAGATAGAGATCTGAGCAGATATATAAAACAGAATGACACGAGCCCCCGTACATGGAAAAAAATAACAATTTAATCAATTACAGAAATAACCGTGATAATGCATTACATTAGGAAGATACACTTCTTTTTGAAATAAATCATTCACCGAATTTTAAAACACAAATATACTTATATAAATAGCCGGTCTGTTTTAAATGATAGAATTAGTTCATCATAGAATCGAGTGAACAATCGAAGTCATTGCCTTGTACAACTTCATAACCTGATTATTTCCGGTTCATTCCAAATTCACTGCGACTGTTCTCCAACTTTTCTGTGACTGTTCGTCTTGGTTCTTTCCACTTTTCCCTTCTCCAAACTCTCTATTGTCTCGCCTCTATCGGCCCTTGAACTTTGTGTGCGTAGGTGGATATGTAAGTACTTGATACGTAGATACTTCGATAGGTAGGTACGTGGATACGTCCCGTAGAGCTATTTCACCTTGTGTTTTCAAGCTTCGCTCGCTTCTACCGCCAAAATCGTGTCCGTTGGCTTTCCAGACATCCGATCCCTTGGATAATTATTTTACGACTTCGGAGTCTCCTACCTTTGTTTTCCCTTGCAGAAAAGTGTAGACTGACTAAACTTTTGTGATGGGACATATTAAAACCAAAGATTTCGTGTGGGAATCACGCTCCTTATCTAGCGTAACCAATCCGGATTAAATATATTTCCCGCCTTTAATAACTAGGCACCAAATTGTAGTCTGCGTGATCTCTAAATTCCCAAATAACTAATTCTGGAAAATCTTAAATCTGACAATTCCGATACAAAATCGAAAGTTAACCCTATCCTTCCAGTCAGTCTAACTTGTTAAATAAACGAATGTTTAATTAAGAATCGTTTTCTCACATGACACAGACGTTAAAAATCCGTGCATTATGGTGATTTAAACACGTGCCGGTCCCAATAAATCTAATTAATCGTTCACCTGCCCAAATTAATGTGCTCTTCATAGATCGACAGAAATTTGCAACCTTACAAACACACCATATCTACTATCCACACATAAGGGAAGGGAAGAAAAAAACGCCATATCTACTATCAAAAAACCCAATATCTACAATCCACACAGGTACGCGCGCACACACACACACACACACACACACACACACACACACACACACACACACACACACACACACACACACATCAGTAAAGGAGTGAGTGTCACACCACTCCACATTCACGCAAATTGGCAACTTGAAAAGTCTCTTTTCTAGAGATCTGGTTAGCCCTGAGAAGGGCTGGGGTTTTTTTAACTTTAGAGGCACCCGGTTAATGGTGGCATCTCCCAGGCCTGGCACCACAGATACAACGTCTGCTCCAGTCCTGCTCCCAGTTGATGTTTGTGGTTGGGAGCTCAGACGGGACCTGAGTGGCTTCACTATCCCACTCCTCCGTTTGAGGGATAGTGAAGACTTGTTCCCTCTGTCTTCTCCTATGCCACACTCGTAGATGCTGTGGCCTCCTTATTTTCTCTTCCCAGTTTTCTCTCTGGGATATAACGGCTCTTGGTAGTGGTTGTTGTGGCTGTTGTGGCTGTGGCTGTGGTTGACATGCCTGTGGTGGTGCTATTGCCTGTGGAGGCGTCCTCACCTCAGACTTGACCTCACACATAGGGCTAAGCATGAGGTAAGGCAGGATCCTTTTTTCCTTCTCTTTTTTCATTTTCTTCTCCTCCTCTTCCTGAATCCTGGCTTCCTCCTGTATTGCCTCCATGGGCAGTTCGTCTAGCAGCCGCCTGGTATACTCCAGGTGTATCTGAAGTTCCAATAACTTTGCAATTCTGTTACTCATTTTATCTTGTTGAAACGCCAACGATGGGTAGCCAGACTGACGATCGCTCCGCTATATATCCCTGGAGCACGGACGTGAAGGAAAACATCACCTTACACCAAAACTTACAATACCCGTATTACCATAACATGGAAAGGGAGGACCTAAAAGAAATACGTTGACTTTTTTACTTACAAACACAGACATACACTATCGAACAAGACAGAGAAATGTAGTGTGGATAGGCACACTTCTATTTTTTTTAATACATAAAACAGAGAAGCGAAGTGCTTATAGACACACTTCTATTTTTTAACATAAACACGCAAATTTTCTTGGCAATTTCATTAGTGTGTCTTTTCTAGAGTGTTGGGGTAGCCCTGAAAAGTGCTGTTGTGTTCACGGGGAGTTATGGCAATCTTTTATCGTCTAAGATTGCGTCCCCGTCTGGCGGCAGGTGTTCCTACAGGATAGGATCTGCTTCTTCGGAAAGAGAAGGAAAACTCTTTCGTGTCTACAAGGCAGTCGATAAAATCACTGTCTAGTTTCTGCTGCTGCTGTTGTTACTGTTCACTCTGCTGCTTCTTAGGTCAATACTTCTCTGTCCACTCTTCTTGCGCTTTCTCGATTTCATCTCTGAAGACTTCTTCTATCAGGTCTTCGGCTATTGTTAACATCCTGAAATTTTCTATTTCATCAGGCTTCGATATCAGGTTTTGCCTGACACGGTGTAAATTCACGATAGCTTCGTTCAGCTTGGCTAGTCTTGAAGGCACCCTAGTAGGTTGACGAGTAAACAATGGATGGCCAGACTGACTGACTGACTGACTGAGAAGGATTAAAGTCGCCTATGCTAACTAAGAGCTTTTGTGACTCGTTCATGCTCAATTGTTGAGCTTTTTAATTGGTCGGTGTTTCAGGAATGATGCCGCAAAAGCACCGCTTTTATGTACGATAGTCGTACTTTTTAATTGTATGTGAGGAGGTGGAAAGGAGGAAGGGGGCCCGGCGGGGGACGCCAACCGCTGATGCCGTGTATGCTCCAAAGGGCCCGGACCGACGTGATTGTATGTCAAATTCTGTCCAGTTGTGCTAGTGGACGTTCCCTATCCCAATATTGTGTGGGCCACCTGTGCAATTGCTCTAAGTTTCTGAGTTGAAGATTGCCTATTTTATCCTTGTGTAGTTGGAATTTTGTGTACTAAGCGTACTTTTAATGGCGAAATTACACCAATCAGCCAGGTGTCAGCAACCCTGTGGTTTGTTTTGGGAGGGGGTCACGCATTGTTAGTATTAGTTGTTGTTTTTGATGGCGGAGGGACTAAAGGATCAGGGTAGTTTTGTACGATGGTGCTATCGAATGAGGCCTTCTATTGCCAATGGAAGTGCCTCCCTTGTATATAAAAGTAGGGGGTGAGAGTAGAGATGGGGGGGGGAAGGGGATTCTTGGTGGAAAATCTGTGGGCAACACAGACTTGTTGTTTCCAGGATTCCACCCAGGTGTTGCTAGTATATTTTCCCTAACACCTGTTTTAGGCCCCTTGTGTTAGTAAAGGTGAGGGTGGAATAAGAGGAAAGTGAAGAGTTGGCTTATAGTGGAAAGTCTTTGTTCAACATAGGCTTGTTGTACGAAGGATTCCATCCAGGTGTTCGCTAGTCTGTTTTCCCTAGCGCCTGTTTTGGGCCCTATTAGTTAGTGAGGGGGTTAGTAGAGGATGGGTGGAGAGGAGAGCTTTTGTCCGAAAGTGTTGAGCCAGTGCTTGCTCGAGGAGCTGGGTCAGTGCTTGCCCAGGTTTGTGCCAGTGCCTGCACGGGGAGGTGGGCCAGTGCTTGCCCAGGGGAGGGTATGGATTTGAGCCAGTGCTTGCTCTTGTGTGGGCGAAAGCTTGCCCATGGGAGGGACTGGGGTTTGGTTTTTTAGTTTTTGATTTGGAGGGCTAGTGCTTGCACTGTGGAGGTACTGGTCCTTCCTGGTTCTGTTCTTCCGGTGTTGGAGGGCTAGTGATTGCCCTGTGGAGGTTCTGGACCTTCCTTGTTCTGTTCTTCCGGAAGGGCTCGCTCTTGTCCGCCAAGTAGAGGTTAATATTCCAGTCGTTTTCCTGTATTCACTTGGCTGTATTCCCCAGTTGCCTCTCTCTCTTGTCTTTTGTCTTCCTTGTCTTGATTTAATTACTTTCTGTCAATCGTCAATTTTGAATTGATATTGTGCCCTTTTTGTTTTGTTAATGTCATGCATAGTGGATGGGATGGGAGATGGGAGGGGAAGATGAGAGAGAGATAAGTGTATATATATATATATATATATATATATATATATATATATATATATATATTATATATATATATATATATATATATATATATATATATTCCTTATGTGTGTAAGTTTTTTATTAGGACTCGCCTTTTGGCTTGGCAGTTGTTGCCATAGTCCTGCCTCTCTTGTTGTTGCTAGTGCCATGGCGGCAGGCTGACTGACTGGATTATAGTCGCATATGCACAATGTGCTTCGCGACTGGTTATAGCCCTAGGCTGGGCCTTCGGAGGTGTGGGTATGGTGCCACCACTGCCTGTCAGAGCCCTAGGCTGGGCCCTTCGAGGTGTGAGTATTGTGCCCTCACGTCCTCCTGGGGGTTATGAGTATGGTGCCATCATAGCCCCCCTAGTTTGTTTTCAGATATTATACCCAGCAAGCCGACATGTCCGTAACGAGGCAAAGGCGGAAAGAGACCCGGAAGGGAGGCAGCGCAGAAACGGCCCGAAAGCCCAAGGGGACAGCGACCCAAGGCACACCCAAAACCCACCACCCGGCGCCCCGGTCCAACGGCGGGACCGGTTTTAGTGTCAAATGTGGTCCAGTTGTGCTAGTGGACTGTCCTATGCCAGTATTGTGTGAGTCACCTGTGCAATTTATCAAGCTTTGTTGGGTTGTGAATTTGGTGTGTTGGATATAGATGAAGTTTGAATTTTGTGTACTTAGTGTACGTGTCCGTTTTTCGAAATTCTCTACCAATCTGGATGGAGGTGTGCCCTCCTAATAATTATCCGTAATTAGGGATTTATATTTTTTTTTTTTTTTTTTTTTTTGCGGCGACAGATCGAAAAGATCAAGGTTGGGTTTTTTTGTCGGGTCTTCCTGAGCCAAAGTGAAGACCCTTGGTTGTCCATGTCGAGCTGTGCACTGCAATACCTCCATCTTGCGAGGATTAATTGCTACTCGGCGGGAGACTGCCTCGCTTTATATGACTCAAGCGCGGACGCGATAGAAAACATCCCTACTGGGTTTTAGTGTCGGAACGTTATGATAGATAATTTCATAGTGAGGGATAGAGAGAAGTCAAACAGCAGATATTCAAAGTGGTTTTTTTAAACAAACGACAGACACATTTTTCAAAACACAATATTTGTTTATTCAACAAACAACTAACAACTAACAATTCATATAACATCAAACAAACATTTTTTTGACAAGGTTGACGACGTTGTGAAATCAAGTTAGATTTCTACTGATGGAAGTCATGGAGCCATTGATGTACACTACGTTTCCTAGCTAAAGACAAAAGATAGCATTGACGGTCACAAAACCATCGATCTACTTTGTCATCGTTTCTAGACGAGTTACGATCAAACTAAGTTACTAAATGTTCTTAAGGATATCCAAGACTGCGTTGATGAAGAAAATACACACAATATTGTCCACACACCACAGAATCTGTGCCTTGTAATTTCACATTATTGAATGGTGTCGTCTGGGCATGTCTTCACATAAAGTCGATGATGTCGTCTTCCAAAGGCGGTAATCCATACGAATCAAAATACTCCACACAGTCCTCTTTAGGGAAGTAGACGGCGACCCATTAGGTTCCTGGGAGATGACTGTCGTCCAACACTTGATGGTCTTGAGGTTTGCTATGAGGTAGTTCATCTTTAGCACACACGACAGGATTCCAAGAAGCAGTGTACGAACTGTTGTTCAAAAGGTAATAAAGTTCCCAGGTATCCTTTTTTTCTTGTTTTTTCTTCCACAGGTAATGATAAGTCATCAATTCAATTCTGACTTTTGGACTGAAAATCTCTGACAAGTAACCGTTTCTTCGCCTCGTCTCCGCACTCTGGGCTAAAAGAGCTTCGATGCGAAAGATCTCCAGAGTAGTCAATGGAGGAGAGGAATGATCACGCAAGTCTTTATACCACTGATGCAACACTGCTTCTTCCGAGATGAGACTCCAAGCGTCCTCCAGATACTAGTCCAATTTTTCTTCTTGACTCATCATCAGACATTTGTCGTGTTGAATTTAACTGGGATGATCGTTTGACATCCATAACAATCTTTCTTGGTCAATTCCGTAATTTTATCCGCCAGGTGTTTGGCCAAACAGGACACTAAATGTTATTCTTGTTCTGGCCATCTGGACATGACCACCACATCCTCTTCGCCTTTGTCTTGGGGTTCTGCCTTCACGGTATCCTCCCATTCCATTTCCAAAGATTCTCTAACTTTCAAAGAGGGATAAGAGTCTTCCATTGTTTATAATAGTCTAGAATGACTTCTCTCAAACTGTTGATTTCTGTGGTATTATCGAATTCGGCATACAAGATGACGTTCACCGTCTCGGCGAGAGCTTCTGCAAACTGAAGTTCCACACGCATGTCGCTGCCTTGGTCTGGAGTGAAATCAAAAGCCCAAAAAGTCTAACCTCCTGCATAATCTTCGTACGAAATGCCGTGACTGGTTTTGTTTAGTAGCTGTCCGGTAGCTTCGTACAGGGACAAGTACGATCTCAAGTAATTCATGTGGCCAAAGTTAGGATCAAAGGGTCTGGTACACAAGGTCTTGCCATCGCGATTGACTTCGATCTTGGACACTCTGTAGTGCTTAAACTCGTAATGATTGGCAGTGACGGCTCCGTTGAGGGCTGCATTGCTGACGATACTAACGATTAAATGTTTATGTAACTGTCCTTGGAACAGATGATCCTCGATCTTGGATCGGAGTGCAGCAGCAATGGTGAAAGTTTTCACTTCTACACGTCGTATCGGATACTTGGCGGTCGTTCTACTCAACGTGTGTCTGATGTCGTTTCCTGCTTTAGGTAACACGTCTACGCGGCGCACCTAAAGTCTGGATTCTTGAATGATGGTTTTGTACTCGTTGGCATGAGAAATCAAATGGAAAGCGGTACTGCTGAGATTCAATCTCAGGCGAATATCCACTCCATTGAGCAAATACTTGTCTTGCAACCACATGTCCAAATGCAAACGGTTCATCAGTTCTAAACTACGTCCTTGCAGTATTTTCTTTCGACGGTCGTTAATGCCCACATTGTGAGGATCGTCAGCTTCTGTCACGTCTGTGTGGATAAACTTGTCCTCGCCTGCTGTGTCAGGTTTCCAAACCACGCAAGCATCCAGATGAGTCTTTTCCGTGCGTCAAGAGATTTTCCAGGTATGCTCGGTAAGGGTAAGAATCCGTGCTACTGCTGACCAGTTTGTTATTCAAATTCAAATCAACTTAGCTGAACAAGGAATGCATGAAATTATTGACGGGAGCTACTCTGGCATCGGCAACCAGATTGGTGTTGTCCGTTTTGATCACTTTGAGTTTCAGATACAAGTAACTGCTATTCAGATCGATGTAATCTTCGGGCTGTCCTTTGATTTCAAACTCGATGGGAGCTAAATCCGTCAAAGAGGAGACGGGATGAAATTCTACCCATTGGGATTCTTGCATCGTGATCCTAGTGGGTGGCATGGCAAACAGATCCAGTTCCGACTTGGAACAGGCGCAAAACTCTCGGTGCATCATTTTTTCTTTCTCTCTGTTTGTGATTTAATAGTTAAAATCGTATAAGTCTCGGACGGTCCTTCTTTTCTTGGCCTTTCTAGCTCTGGGAGTGTGAGGTCCTCTAGAGGGGTGTCTTCGTCGTCTCCATCTACCTTGTCCTTACTATGGCGTCAGGGAAGCAGAAATGTCTGACTCGGCAGTGTCGGGTGAATTTATAGGAGTTTCTCGTCGAGACCAAATGTCTTTGCCCGTTTGAAGCAAGACATTTTTGCCTGCTCTCAAGGAAGCTTCTTTAGGGTTTTGTTTGTCGATCATAACATTTTGGAGAAATTCTTTGCCTTGCGTCAAAGCGGCATCTTTTAAGGTGTGCAATCCTCGTGCCACCATCGGTTTCAAAACGTGAGCAACCGAACGAAAGAAAAATGTTAGCATATCTCCTAAACTATGTCCTCGTTGTCGAGCGACTCATTGGTACACAGGATACATGACTGACAAGTGGTTGGAGTAATCGTTTTCGAAAATGGAGTTTCACTGTGACTTTCCCTTTGGTGAATGGAATATTTTGTCCCCGATCTCCTTTTATAGTAATGTTGACAGTGTCGAAATACGACTTACTGATGGGCAAATAGTGAGGATGTACAACTTCCCGGTGAACGTGATAGGTGTTTCCACCTTCCTCGTCAGTGTTCGTGGTAGAATCCACTTTGAAAGGAATGACACGCAGTAACGGTACGGAGGTGTGTCCCACCACGTTGTACTCCACCACATCGGAGTCCACAAAGATCAAATTCAGTCCTTGGTTCATTTCTACCGGGAATAGAAAATATTTCGCAAAATCCAAGCTGCCGGTCATGGCTGGTATTTCGTTTTTAATCTTGATCAACTTGGGATCTCCACCCAAAATGTCATACAATTCAGGACAAAATGTAATGGCCAACACTTTGTCCTCTGAAAATTTCATCAGTAGGCGAGGATCTATTTGTGGTACTCGAGGGTGACACTTTTTCTGGCTTTGTCCAAGTCTTTGTCAAACTGTGCATTGAATTTAGTAGCAGTCGTGTTCACCAACTGTTGGGCGCTAAAATAATAGATTGGGGAAATTTTCAACCGATAGTTGGATCGTTTAGTTTTGGGGTCTAGTGTTTTCACAGAGTCACCTGCAGTGGCGTGTTCATCCACATTTTGTTGCACTTCCTCGTCATGAACTTCCACCGTAAAAGTGTTATGATTTTCAATGATGTCTTTGATTTGTGTAGGGTGAATCATTTACACCAAAGCCAATTCCCAATGGGCTTCGTGATCCAATTGGATGGCCTGAGGTAATTTGGCCGTGAAACAGCACAAGGTGTTGTGGGGAAACACCTCCATGGAATTGTCACTGGGTAACGTTAAGTAAAATTGGTTCTACTGTCCGAGGGGTCGCTGAAGGTCAGAGGAGTGTCTGAAAGAGGATTGCTGTGGTTTGTTATTGTGACTGTTGGGAGGGTGACTGAGGTTCGACGCAAGACTCCCGTTGTTACAATTAGAGGAGTATTTCAGGGACGGATTGGGAAGAAGGTAACCGATGCAACTGCTCAGTAAAATGGTCGACAATTGTTTGTCTCCTTGTTGCAATTCAAACTGGCAATGGCAGCACCGATGACACAATTCACCACAAAGATTTGGCAGAAAAAGACGATTTGCGTTTTAGGCACACGTTCTCCACACCACAACCACAAGGGTTGCTTGTATAGATCTTGCAGAGACGAACTGGTGGAAGGAGTGGTCACTGCAGTGGTGGCGGATGAGGTTGTATTGAAGGGCATGATGGTCACTTCTCTTTATAGTCGTTGACTTGCGAAGCGTCGACCCAAGAATCAAAACTGGGAGGATATCCTTTCCAATGTACTTTGACTTCTTTGACACACCGTTTTCCCACTTTACGGGTTCTTCGATCGAGAATGCTTTCGATGTCGTACACTTCGTCTTCTTTATTTTTCACACGTTGTAACTCGGGTAAGTAAAACGTTCCTTTTAACACTTCCCCGTTCATGTCTTCCAAGTTATCGACGGTATGATGACGGCCACGCACTCGTTCAGTGACACGAAACAATTCGGTGGTCCAGTTGGGTAAGTAACCTTTGTCGAAAGTGCGCTTCGTTTTGCCAATGCGCACCCAATCTCCTGCTGCCAACACTCCACCTTTCTTAGGAACAGTCGGGGACGCACGAAACAGGCGCTCGAAGACGGTCACTTCGTTGTCGGGAGTCACTTCTTGGGAGACACGTCCGATGCTCCGATGGTAAGATTGGTTTTACGCTTGGACTAGGTGCTGCAAGACGTCGATGTACTTGAGAGTGTGTTGATGTGTAAAATATTACCACATGCGTTCTTTCAAGGTGCGTTGGAAACGTTCCACGATGCTGGTTTTGATTTCGGGATTCTCCGTGGTGAAAAAATGAATGTCACGTTTCTTTAATTCTTTTTGGAAAGCTGGTTCAGAAATTCGGTGCCTTTGCCGGTTTGCCATCGAAGAGGGTGACGCCCACTTTGTTTCAACACCAGTTTGAGGGCTCGCACTAACTCACTGCTCGATTTGGAAGTCAATGGCACGACCCAAGCAAATTTGGAAAAGACGTCGATGACACAAAACAAATATTTGTAGCCACGATTGTAGGTGGTCAAATGAGAGACATCGGCTAAATCGGCTTGCCATTGATGATCGATGCCCTCCACTCGTGTGCGACTTCTGGAAAATATTCGTCGAATGGGTTTATGTAAGGTGTACTTGGCTTGTTCTTGTAACCATCGTTGCACTTGAGGTAAACGGACACTTTTCAGTCGAGTTTTGGTAGCACGATACAATTTCTGAACTCCTCCGTAACCCGCAGGATGGGATGGATCGTAGTAAATGCAGGCTAACACCTTCTCCATTTTTTAGTAGGTTACCCACTCTTCGCTGATGCTATTCTGAATGGGGCGAGAGGTGGCTTAGAAACGGTTTTACGTGTCCGATGTGACACGGGAGTAGAAGTCGAGGGTAGTGGTGGTGGTGGTGTCGGTGGTAATGGGATGGCTTTGGTCTTCTTTTCTTTTCACTTCTGGTTTCCCTTCTTTCTTTTAGACTTCTGTCGAAGGAGGAGTGGACATAATCTTTTTAACCCAAGCTTTAAGTTCTTCTCGTTGGGGTGTAGGGAATGGGTCAACAAGGACTGTGGAATCTTACTAGGGATAGGAGCTGCTGATGGTGTTTGAAAGACTTCTCGTGCCTCTTCTTCCTCATGCATCCGTGGGGCTGTGTCTGTCTTGACCGCTGGGGGTAGTAGTGGTGATAGTGGTGGTGATGGACTTTTCATCAGGGCCTTAAAATCTTTCAGAGTTGGTAGAGCTGTCTAAAGCTTTCTGGCGAAAAAGTTGCAGTCGTTGCAACACTTGACCGTACCGTTGCGAGTTTTCCGTTTCTGACAAATCCCTGCGATCCATCAACGATTGCAATTCGTGTTGTAACTGGGACTTCTCGGTTAAATGAGGACTGGGAGGTCAATGCGGGGTCTGCTGTTCTTGCCAACGATGGTATTCCATCCATCGTTTGTAAGGCACTAAAGCCAGTATTCGTCCTTCCATCAGATTTCAATGGTCACGTCTGAGAACGTTTAACTCCAGAATCCTCCTTTTATCTTCTTGATCCTTTTTATCTTTGACCTAGCCCTTCTGGAGAGGCATATGCCGTCATGAGTCCTGTTATCAGGGCTGCCACTGTGGCTTTCACCAAGGAATGTAACAACAGGTGTATAAATCGTCCCCGATGTACCAACATGTTTTTCTTTTGACGAATGGGTATTTTCTTTTGGACCATTTGACGAGGAACGTGTCGATGTTTGGCTGAGCATTTTTTCTGATGTGGAGACAAAGGTATCGTGCCTTTCAAGACATTCGCATACGGTATCGACGACGTCTCTGGAGGCAGTTTGAATCATCTGTTTTTGCATGGGTGAAGGGATTTTGGACAGGACGGACAACACGTCCCAATGGTTGGCTAAACGAGGAGGCAGTCCTTTCCTTTTCTTTCCTTTAGGGGTAGAAGAGGGATGGCTTCTGGGGGGTGACATGTTTGTTTGTTTGTTTGTTCCGGGGCACACACCAAAAATACACTGATGTCGATGACTTGGCACACGCCCTTTTATCTTTTTTGGACTATCGCTTCATCAAAAATGTGACAACATTTATTCCAATATTGCCAAACAGTCCCCCCCTTTGGTGGCTTCTCTTTTTCTTTGGACGAGTGTCTTTTCAGAGGGTGACGTCTATGATTGGCTAAACGTTTTGTTTCTTTTTTCGGATGTCGGGTGAAACGACGAGACTGTTCTTTTCTTTTTGCTTTTTGGACAGAAGAACGGCGATGGTGTGCACTTCTTTGAGGTGAAATAATAAAATAAAATAAAATAGAGACAAACAGTCACACATATAATTATATTGTGATAAGCGATATACAATTTATCAATTAAGAAAAGTATTTTAAACAATTTCATATAGTGCATTGGTATTAAGGCCATTAGGATGCAAAGTATCTAATTTATGAATCCAGTAAGTTTCATTTATGAGTCTATTCATGTCTCCATGCACAATATCTATTCGCATGAAAGAAAAATCGAGTAGAGAGTGATTATTGGTATTAAAATGTGTTGAAATATCAGAGGAAAACTGAGGATCTCTATTATTGTTTATATGAAAGCGATGATTATTCATTCTCTTAGAAACGTGTTGAAGTGTTTGTCCAGCATATTGCATATTACATTTTTGACAGGTTATCAAATAAATCACATCAGTTGATATGCAGTTAGTGTTATAACGTAGAGAAAATACCTCTTTTGTATTAGCGCTACTGAAAGAAGCACTTTCTCTTATGTTTGGATATTGAGAGCACCAATGTCTATTACATTTAGATGACGAGAATTGTCTTTTTTTATTTTCTGTCTGTTTAGTTCTGATTAGAAAATCTTGCAAATTCTTGGGTCCTCTATAAGCAAAAATTGGTTTATTTTTGTAAAGTGATTTTACACCTGTTTTATTTGATAAATTTAGGAGACTGCAATATTTATCATTCCTATATTAGGTAAAGAAGGATTATATTGCATTGTGAAAGGAATTATATTTTTCTCTATTGTACAATTTACTGTGTTTAAAGCCTCATGTTGAGCAAGATTACAGGCTTTGTTCAGCGCAGAATCAATGATATGTTGAGGATAATTTCTGTTTTGGAAATATGTTTTTTAAATCATTCAACTTTGGGGGGACATCTTTGGACATTCAGGAGCACAAAAACACTGATCCCTATCGTTTACCTCAGGTCTTTTTTATACTGGAATGCGTCGCCACTGATTGTCTTTACGACGTATCAACTTGATGACAAGCATCACTCGACGTTGAGGAGGTTGCAACGGACTAAATCGGGACAGTTCTTGCTTGGATAAATCCAGTAAACTCTGTAACATGCCCGATCTCTCTTGGACTTTGATTTTAGGAGCAGGTATTTTGTGAGCAGCGGCCACTGCCGCTAAAGAAGAAGAGGGTGTCACCGCTGGAGGAGAAGTTCTTGGAGACGCGGGTTTCCATTGTTTCATCAAATTAGGAAGAACATGTATCAAATTGGGAGAAGTGGAAGAACCTGAGGTTACTGGAGACGCGGTCACCGTCGCTGCAGATCATGGTTTGCGAACGTAAGGTTGTGTCCTGGCTGCAGTGCCTCTCATGCGGGTAGAAGATGTTTTCTGGAGTCTTTTCTGAGGACTTTTCTTTTCCTGAGGCTGTGACCTGGTCTTGATACCGCTGCTCTTGCTCTTCTTTGTACGTCGGGAAGTGGCTTTTTCCTTAGGGAGAATTTTGGGGCATTGGGGTCCCATTTTAAGAGGGAGCGAATGATGACACCTCCTAGAGAACCGCTACCTCCAGGTTTCAAAATGATTTGCTTTTTGGTTTGAGTGTCGATGCGGGGATCGGCTAGTTGCGTCAAGGCTACTTTGTTTCTGTCACAAATACGTTTGGTTTGATGTGGGATGTGAATGATGCCTTGCAGTAATTGACGTGCTGTCACCGTAAACCATCGTAAGACTTCTTTTAGACTGGCTTCTAAGACACGAGCACGTATTTTTGGATTTTTTTCGCGACTGATGCCGTACAAGGCACGAATCAATTTCACGGGAAGATGATACTGAGAGCACGTCATGTTGACGATGTGTGAGACAGACATAAAGTGTCAGAGGATTTTATAGATTTTTTTTGTTGTTGTTGTTGTTACGTCGACGACGGGGACGTGTACACGACAGGTCCTCCGTCTTGGCATCAGTGGTGAAACAGATGGGTACATAATCGCAAGTACTCGGGGGTGGTGGATTTTAAATCCACGAGTAAATAGTTGTGTGGGGTTTGAGTAGCATCGTCGTACGCATGAGTCAGCCAAGGCATTCCTAACTGTTTGGCTAAGACTTGCACTTGCGATTTATCTCTAGGGCTTTTAACAAGACCACGTAATGAGCATTGAGACTAATGGCGCGATGGGCTTTACTTTGTCGAAACAAATCTTGGGTCATGCAAATTACACTGGCATTACGATGATGCCCTTTGCGAGTAAACCACAGTTTAGTTTCTTCTTCGTCTTCTCCTAACATGTCGTGGAAGCTAACCAGATGTGTTTGACTGGGGTCACACACGATCCCTTCGTCTTCGCCAGGAATGCCTTCCACATACACGATGGAATCGTCTTGTCTTTCTCGCAGAAAGCTGTAAGACGATTGCCACTCTTTGAAACACCACACGATCCGTTGAGGTAGACGATCGATCAAATGATGTTTATGTTGGATCAAACGTTTGACAAATTCGGTTTTGCCTGAACCGCTGGGTCCGGCAATTAACTTGTTGAAGGGATGCCAAAGATACAAGGCCTCCAAACTGGCACGATCTAAGTTTTCGTCGATGACTTTGAAAGTGGAGGAAGGGGGAGCAGAGACAGTAGAGGTAGCCAAAGTAGTGCAGGTAATGTCACTTTTGACACGAAGACAGACAAGACAAGAGTTTCTATAATTTTTTCAGGACACGTTTATTGCAAACTTTAAATGTGAACACGAAAGACAAAATTACATAAAAAACCAGATGGTCAAGTACATGGATAAAATACACATCAAAACGATCAAAGTTGAATATAAACAAATCACTGTACAAAATTTTTTGTGACGAAGGTGTGGTGTCCTAGGGACAGTGTGTAATGTTCTTAGAGTCTCTACACTTGGTACGGTCACACAGGTGTCCTCCCGGAATGGTCTTTCGGGGATGTCGATGACAGTCCTGTCCTGAAGGAAGTGGTTTTCCTCGGTGACGGGTTCTTCTTCTGGCACTGTCACTAACAAAGGTTCAAAAGTTACTTTTTTCACTGAAAGTTTGAAGTCAGGATCTCACGTCTTGGGCGAAGTGTGCCACTTCTTTTGTCCAAACCTCGAAGCCCAAACTTTTCCAGTCACGTACATCTTTCCAGTGAGGGCGTAAGTCACAAGCTACACACACATCTTCGTACACATCTTCAGTACCTAAAAGTTGACGAATCTTTTTTTTCCCCCGTAATGGTCTAGAAGTATCGAGATGAATGTGCAAAGCTTTTAACAGAATGAGTCTCTCTTGTACATTTAAAGGGACCACTTTCATGTTTTGGGTGGAATGTAGTGTTCATAAAGAGTCCACAAGGAATCGGCTGATAAACGAAATTGCAGAAAGCAAGTCACTAAGACACACACCACACGTCGACCCCAATTCAATCTACACAGTCCTTGTAAAATGTGATTGTATTCCTCCACCGTTTGAATACTGTCATTGATTTTCTTCCACGAAATCTGATGTATCACGAATGATGAAGGTCTAGGCATGGTAACCCGTTTTTATACCCTCTTTTTTCGGAAGCAATAAGTGTACATTCTGCACAGAGATGATCGTACTCCAGTAGCGAATCTAAATGGTTTAGTCACTAACATGCACATCACACACCGTACAGAAGTTTCCTCTTGAACTAAGTTTACAGTGTGTAAAAGATTATGGTAATCCATTAACTCTTCTTCTGGAATTCGTTGCAGTATGTCTACCTTGTAGTAAAACAAAATCACTAACAACAATCCAATCCTTCTCGTCCGTGAGTAGTTGATCAATGTCTGACCACTGGAACATTTTCATCTAAATCAGTCCTCTTATAGCATTCAGATCCCAGTGGTTTAAACATCGGTGAGTAACGGATGCAATTGTTCTTTGCGTTACACTTGTATTTTGACAAACTCTCGGCAAATGCGTTCTCTCAGTTCCAGAGGTAGATTCTGAATGTCTTCTTATAAACGAGACATTCACAACAATGTCTTTCTTTTGTTTGAGGTAATAAGTGTACTTTTTGAACAGCATCGGTTTTATTTTAGTACCATTCCAAAATTATATAGTCATTAACTCACACACCACACGTAGTACAGAAGTTTCCTCTTGAAACAAAAGAATAGTACTTGTAAAGATTTGTTGTAGACCTCTAAATCGTTCGTTGGAATTCGGTGTGTTACGATCACCTTGTAAGCAGAATGAGTGGCATCCAAAACTTTATTAATCTCTCATGTTTCACCAATGTCTGACCAATGGAACACTTTGAAATAAATCAGTATTCTTATACCAGTGCTGTCCAACCTGCGGCCCGCGAGCTGATTTGAAAAGGCCCGCCAGAGCTCGAGCATTGTGAATAATTTTCATAGTCGTTGCTCTTAAGTTTTCTGCTGCGGCCCTCGGCTTCAAGAAAAATTTTCAGTGGTCCATGGTGTCCAAAAGGTTGGACAGCACTGTCTTATACTATTCAGGTACCAGAGGTTCCAACACCGGTGACGTAACGGATGCAATTATCCTTTGCGTTTAACTTGTATTTTGACCAACTCTCGGTAAATACGTTCTCCACAGGCAAACAACGAATGTTCTCTTGTAAAGTATCCATCCAGAGATTACTGAGGTCGTCCCGCTAAAGGTAGGTAGTGACAATCCAGAGACCATCGAGCATGTTCCAGGTAAGCGGAATCTTTCTGCATCCACTGGTGAAGTGACAGACCGCAACTGAAGCACTTGACTTTATCCACTTCGCCCAAGTAGATAAATCCGGCTCTGGCTAATTCTTCGGGGATAGGTCGTTACAGATATTTAGGCCATTTTCCTCGGAAGGTCTGGATTCGACTTTCAAAGTCGCAGTATTCAGGCAAACGCACAGGGAACGAATATTCGTCTTTCACAGGTTTATTTCGATGAGGGTACGATGTAATCCGCAGGAGTTGATTCAGGGTTGGGTGACAGCCGTAGGGTGGTAGCTGCATGGTTTCATGATCACATCCACCATGAAAACAAGTGTAAGGGTGCAAATTTCTGTCGATCTATGAAGAACACATTAAGTTAAATTTATGGGGACTGGCGCGTATTTAAATCGCCGTAATGCACTGATTGGCAAATGTCACTGTCATGGAAGCTGTGGTTCTTAATTAAGCCTTCGTTCATTTAACTGAAAAGGATACGGGTTAACTTCCGATCTGTATGGAGAACTATCAATTTGAATTTTTCCAGGAATCAGTATTTGGTAATCTGAGGTTGTCAGGCGGACTACATTCTTTAGCGCCTTAACTATAATTCGGATTGGTTACGCTGAATAAGAGGGGAGTGATTCCACATGAAAACTCTCGGGTTAAATGTGCCTATCGCAACACTTTTAATCAGTCGACACCATTTTCTGCAAGAGAAAACAAAGGTAGAGGTCTCCGGGTCGAATTTAGAAGAAATTCACTCGTAATTAGGATCCAAGGGATTGGATGTCTGGAAAAATCTACGAACTCAATTCTAGCGGTAAAAGCTTGAAGACACAAGGTGACATAGTTCCACGTGACGTACCACTGACGTACTACTGACGTATGCACGTGACGTATCCACGGGAAGTATCCACGTGACGTATCACGTACTTACAATACCAAAGTGACCACACAAAGTTGGAGGCCGAAAGAGGCGGGACACCTGAGAATTTGGGAAAAGGGAAAGTGGAAAAGACCCAGACTTACAGGCACAAGAACAGTCGCAGCGAATTTGGACTGAACCGGAACCATCAGGTTATGAATCTGTACAAGGCAGTGTTTTCGATCTTTTCACTCGATTCGATGATGAATTAATTCTATCGCTTAACAGACCGGCTATTTGTATAAGCATATTTGTATTTGAAATTCGTTGAATAACTTAAATCAAAAAGTGTATCTTTCTAATGTAATGCATTATCACAATTGTTTATGAATTTTATTGTTTATGAATTGCTGATTAAATGTTATGGTTGTACATGTACGGGGGCTCGTGTCTTTCTGTTTTATATATCTGCTCAGATCTTTATCTATTCCATATATGTTTCACACATTATATTGATATTTACTCGTTCCGGGCAAATTACACCGTCGGCGATCACCCTCAAGATAACGATAACCAAAACCATACAACCCACCCCAACAAAGCTGGGGGAGTTTGCAACAACCAGTAAAGTGAAAAGGTGTACGATGACGAGTGGCATCGCTTTCGCATCGGTCAGGTTTGACAGCACAGTATCACTTTCCATGGTAGGTATGGTAGTAGTAGTCATAGCAAAGTTCCCATGATGTGGTACCGAATCGCTAAGGTCACAGCGTACGGCATCCCTGCCATCGAAAAAACAGCATCGCACTCCACTTGAGAAACACCGAATTTGAATGGTGTGGTCTGTTCGTTAGCATTCATCTTGCTCGCTTGGTGTTGGTAGTCACAATGAACTATCGGTCTTGGATGTTGTCCTTTTTATATGCTGCCCAATATCGACGTGACCGTACGGTAAAGTGAAGTGGTTGGGAAGCCGAATTCTCTTCTGGTACACGATTTTATAGACTTTTTTCAATGGCCGACTGACGATATGGTGTGTGGGCAAATGTACAATCTTGTGAGGTTGCTAGGTGGTCACTTTAAAGTTTCCATCAAGGCTTATTTCAATACGCTAAAGTTCACCACTCGACTGGTGCGATAATTGAGAGTCAATCCCTTCATTTTACACTCTGTGTGCACTTCTCCTTGTGGGTCACGGTTTTCGTACCCGTAATTTTTAGGACCGCCACTAGCAAACTAAGAATCTTGTCGTTGGGGTGCTCATCCGTCCAGGCTCCTAAAGGTCTCCTTCGATGACAGTGTGCTTGTGCCCCAGGCGATCGATGTGGATGCAACTGTCCGTGTCAAAGTACAGCACACGGTCTCCTAATTGGTGTAAAGCTTCGTACAGTTTTAAATGAGCATGGGCTGTCACGTAGGCCGCAATGATGACATTTCCAAATTCGTCAGCTTCTACAAAGTCCAGTTCTTTTTCGTAATTGACTCAGATCAAGTCTTCACGAACGACGTCCACGTGTTTCATGTATTTGGTTTTGTCGTGAATCACCTGGAAGTAGCGGGAAGGTTCGGACAAATACTCCGTCTTGGGTAAACACGGTCCATGTGCAATTTTACCCCACAAGCAATTTAACATCACTTTGGCAAACGATCGCCTTCCTTCGTTTTTCTCAACGTGGTCTAAAGTGATGCCTTCCTGCTCCCAGTATTTCTCCTTGAATTTCTTTTGGTCTTCGGGAGTCTGGCACCAGGAAGGATAGTCGCTGCCTTCTTGTTTCAGTTACAAAAATGCATCCACGTAGTCTGCGAAAATGCCTTTCTGAGTCTCGTCAACCTTGTGGTACTGTTCTGTCTTGGGAAAGTGGTAAAATTCGTACACTACAAACAGTTGGTATCCCAGGTCCAGAGCTTTGAACAATTCCACGCTGACCCACGTTCCTGTCAAGGTGCGTTCTGCCTGGGTGTGCTGACAAGTTTGGTCTTGGTTGCACGTTTCGGTACAAGTACGGCACAAGGGAAGCATCTGTCTTCCTTGGCAATGGTGAGGTAGAACGGGATGGTACAAGTTCGTGGGAGGCAAGGCTTTACATTTAATCAATCCTTCGTATTATCCAATGTTGTCCAGGTCGATGTGTTCCGTCAGCAATTGCGAGTGCCCTACAGGAAAGCGACAACATTTGCACATGCAAGGATACAGCGAACACACGTCTAAAATATTTTATTTCTTTTCCTTTCCCCTCGTCGGATTGGTACAGCAAACAGGTGGCATTCGTCCGTCCTCCGTACAAGCTGTCCCGCGAGTTCAGAGGGTCCACCAATTTTAACTTTCCACGATGCGCTTAAACTCGGGATCGGTTTTCAAACGGTGATCGTACTCGTGTTCCCACATTTCCACCACTTGGTATCCTTGCTGTTCTAACTTCAAGCGCCGCTGACAAGTGGCCTGGTACAAGTCTTTCATGGGTTGTAGTAAAAATTTATTTTTAGTGCCACGTTGAGGGTAACAGATCGGACATCCGTTAAATATGCATCCCTTAAACTCGTACACGATCTTGGGGTTTTCTAAGTCTCAACAGTTCCGATGGTCCTCTCGCCTCCTCCGTCGCGGACAAGTTGGATTCCATTTGTCTTCCTTGTCGCACAAGTAATGTAGCCAGCGTAGGGCTTTGACCGAATATTGACGTTTGACAAAGTTCGTCGTTGAGGGCTTATGACAGACAGGGTGTTTTCGGGCATGAATCGTTGGCGGTACACTAAGGAACACGCTTTGGCAATGGCGCAGACTTCTTTCAAAGGATCGATCCCTCCGTGTTCCATGAACAGTTCTCGAAATTTTCCACAGCAACGCCGTAAAATGTCCAGGTCGTAACGAGAATACTTTAACATTTCTTCCTGAAAGTCGAAGGGGTCGAGGCGTGAGTGTGGTACCAAGCGTAGAAAGCTTCTTGTTGTTCGGTACGCATGTGGTCCGGTTCGTAGTAGTGAGCATCAGGCAAATGGGGTAGAACGGCGTGTTGATTGGCTTCGGTATTGAAAAAGTGCGGAAAATAGCCTTTGGCCATTTCAGTCATTCCAAACGTTTTAGGTATTTCACTCAAAGGCATGGCCAAGTAACTCATCGAATCTTCAAACTGCACTTGGCCCACTTGCATGGAAATGATCTGGTTCCGTTCAAAGTCACTTTAGGACGTTCGGTACTTTGTTCCGCATAGTATCTCAAAAGAAACTGCCCATCGTATCCCGAGAAATTGTGAGCCATCACCGTGGCATAGCGGTGACAAGCTCCGTAATGTTCGATGTCCTCTTGGCTCCACGTCTCGTCGATGGGGTCTAAGAGCCATTGGGCGAAATCGGCTAGCGTGTTAGGTGCCAGAAAAAATTTTTTTCACGTCCTCCAGTAATCTTGCTGCAGTGTGGGCAATGACTAAAGATAGGCTCTTGGATGCACTTCTCGCACGCGCGGTGACCCACGCAGAAATTAGGAATGTGAATACCAGTTTCTTGCATGCATTCGAAATCGAAAAAGATGAAATTGCCTTTCTTCTGGTGGTCATCACCTTCCTCCTCCTCTTGTTGGAGTTGGTATTTTTGAATGTAGCATTCGTGTTCCAAGTCCACGATTTATCGACAAATGTGACATCGTTTCTTTCCAAGACATACGTCAGCCTTGGTATTATTGCTACGTATCACTTGTCCTCAAGTAGGGCACAATCTCAGGAATTGACAAGCACTTTTCTGATGTGAACCTTGCGTCTTCAGATGTTGTTGGTAACAGGTAGGTAGGGCTGGCAAAAGTGCGCTGACAACAAGGGCAATGCGCTCGTTCTTGTCCTCCGTCAAAACAGGGTTTAGAGGCCAAACATCCCTCACATTTCGATCAACAATGCTTGTGTTGCTCTAGATTGTTGTAGTCATAATCACATTTCTCACAGTAAAAACCGTATCCCAGGAATGCAGTGGTACTAGTAATGGTATCGAAATGTTCGTTGTGATGACAGACGTGAATGTATTTTCCGTCTTTGAAATTTTTGCCTCGAAACAACAGAGGTTCGTGCACTTCTTGAGGGTGTACCTTTAATGTGCAGCGTGGAGCTAAGACGTCTTGCAATTTTGCTTTTCAGGAATGCCACAAGCTGTGGCTTTGGATATCCCCAGCTTGCTGTAACAGGAGTTCTGCTTCTCCTTGTTGTTTGGCTCGGTCCAATTGTTGAATAGTTGTCCAGGCTCTTTTCCATTCTACCGTGTCGTTCTTGTCGGCATACGTTTGTCCCACCACGATGGCACGGGCTAAACACATTTTGTCTTGAGGGTTGTTAATTTGGACGAGGCTACGATTGATTCTGCGAAGGTCATCCACCAATAACACCTTTTTGCGTCCGGTCCATTGTGGAAGAGAAACGTGGTCATGAACAGTGTCGCTTTTCCATCGGTGATGTGAAACTTATCGTTGGATTGTTGCACGTGTTGAATCTTGTCCATGACTTTGGAAGGTGTCAATTCTGCCGGGCTGCTAAATTCGATCCAAACGGGGGACTTCAAACTGTCGTGATGAATGGAAAGTCTCAAGCGATCGTCTTCTTTGGCTTCACATTGCTGTTTCAGTGTGGTTAACAAAAATCCCACACATCGGTGATAAACCCCTCTGCTTTCGTCAGCGGTACGTCGGACTCGAAATCTTTAAACTTCACCGTGTACGTGTAGGCCTCGGTTCTAAATTTTCTAGAGGAGCGTTTGTCCGTTTTTCGAATGTGGTAGTACTTTTCAGAGTATAGTGGTGTTGGCGGACTTTGGTTTGGTGTAGACTCTCTGGGTCTGGATTCTGGCTCACTGATGTCATCTTCAAAATCGCTGGCATGAATATGAGCCAAGACTTCACAAGTGTCAAAAGAGACAGAAGTCAAGACACCTGTTATCATTGTTAAGAGAAAGGACATTGGTCTTCAGACTTCCCTAAGAAACAACAGGAGCAAGAGGAAGAGAGGGGTTCAGAACAAGAAGAAGAAGAGGTACCCTCGGCAACGGAAGAACCCCGACACGTCCAGAAAGAGAAAAAAAGAGAAGAAAAGAAGACGAGAAAAAAGTGAGGAAGAAGAGGAGGAAATACCTGTGAAAGTGAGGAAATTTTTAAAAAAAAACAGAGAGAGTGAACAAAAAGACAAAGAAGAAGTCTATGAACTATTTAAAGTGTTGTGTTGTGACATTGGATTGTACCAGAATAGAAGAGAAAGAAAAACGCAAGTGTCTCCTGGTTTTAATTGATTTTGGCAAAATGAATACTATCACTTTTCGAGAGAAGTATGTGGCCCTGAAAAGGACCGTTGGGTGTTTGTTTGTTTTAAAACAACTAACTCAGGAACGAGAAGCAATGATCTTTAACTGCCTTATCCCTTTGCCACGGCCAGGGCCTTCTTCTGGACCTGCTCCTGTCAATGATTTGGTAGAAATCACTAGGGCTGGTATCTCAGGCGTAGTAGGTGTGTGAACAGGATTGGGCTGTTTAGCCCGGGAAGGTCTTTTTCTCTTCAGTCGTAATAAAGAAGTCTGATACATTTGTTTCAGGCTCCTTAACTGTGCGAAAATGTCTAAGAGTACCGTCACCGTTTGACTTTCACCGTCCTCCTTTTCTCCTAGGCCTTGTTTCTTCTCTGCTGCTTTTTCTTCCTGTCGTTTCCTTCTTGCCTCTTCTTCTTCTCGCTGTTGCTGTTGAAGGAGAAAAGCTTGTTCTGCTTCTTTCTGCTGCTGTAAAAATTTCTCCAATTCTTCTTTCTGTCTCTGTTTAAAATCCTCGAAGTGTGGTAAGGAAGGAGAATGTGGCGAATGTGCTGGTACCGGAACAAATTCTTGCGAAGAAGAGAGAAAATCCATTAAATCCCAATTAAAATCGACCTCTTTTTGGATGTAGGTCCGTGTTGGCTTTGGTAGCCGCAGCTATATCATCGCTTCTCGTCGCCACGGCCGTGCACCCCAATTTATTGTCTTCTTAGTTTCCGTCATGTTTCAAAAACAATGTCGCATCGATTCACTGTGCAGAACGCTAGCGCACCTATATAGGGAATATAACGTCACAGGCAGCTCTCTTCGGATTGGAAGAAACACTCCGCCCGGTGGATAAATTTTTTAACGCTTGTTTGGACTGGTGATAAATCTCAATCCGTTTCCATCCGCTCTTCCACTATAAATAACCGCGGTTCACTTTTCCTGCATAAAATGAGCAAGTCTCGAGAAGGCATAAAGGTTTTGTCTCAAATGCATGAAGTATGTTCATTGATGTAAGTTTGTAATTATTTGTTGACTTTCTTCGTTTCAAATTCATATTTAAATTTTCCTCGAGTTCAGGGGCTAATCATGCATTCAATGGTCTTGTATGACATATGATTCATGTAAGATTGTCATCCAATCTTCATTGGTATGAATGTATTGGGATTTGGTGGTTTGTATAGAAATCATGTATTGTAGGAATTTCATGCCTTACCCTGATACGGATTGTGATAATTCTTTTATCTGTCTTAAATGATATGTATCATGCATGCTAAGAATTTATTTTACTATGTCTCTGTCAGCAAGTAACGCAGTTAAGATGAGACGTGAAGTCCATCAATTCATCTGTGTAATTAAGTTGTGAATTATCTTAAGCGAGGAACCGGCGATTATCGGCCGACATCATTCAGCTAGTAATTTACATCCCACAGTGGGGTGTAAGAGTTTATCTAAGAGGTCTAGTTATGTCATGGTTCCAGTTAGCAATCTGGCTAGCAGCTAAGGGAAGAGACTTTAATTTTATGATAAGTGTGTGTGTGTGTGTGTGTGTGTGTGTGTGTGTGTGTGTGTGTGTGTGTGTGTGAAAACTGAACACATTAGCTTAGTCCTATTGAATTATGATAAGACGATATCTGACGTAAAAAGAGTGGGAATATTGTTCAATCACAGGAGAAGAAAAACCTGATAAATATTTAGGTTGAGTATTATATTTATTTGAAGGAGAAAAATAACTCCATATCTGTGCTACACAGTGGGTAGGAGTGCAGACTACAACCAAGTTACGGATGATCACCCAACGCGTTCGGAGAGAGAGAGAGAGAGAGAGAGAGAGAGAGAGAGAGAGAGAGAGAGTGTGTGTGTGTGTGTGTGTGTGTGTGTGTGTGTGTATGTATGTGTGTT
>JAECUM010043899.1:0-26333 GCA_016617855.1 Megalonaias nervosa
CAGATGAATGATGATAAAACTGAAGCCATTCTGATTACAACACAAAGACTTTCTCATTCACATCCTTTACCTCCGACAATAAATATCAGCAACACCAATATCAAATTCACACGGTCAGTACGAAACCTAGGTGTTACTCTCGACAGTACTCTCTAATTGCACCAACATGTCATGAACATATGCAAGGCTACATATCTTGAGCTGAGACGCATCAGCTCCATTCGCAAGTATCTTTTAGCTGATGCCACTAAAACACTTGTGTGCTCCTTAGTACTTTCAAGGCTGGACTATTGTAATTCAATTATGTCTGGTTCGTCTCAATATCTATTCCAGAAACTTCCAAAAGTTCAAAACACAGCTTCTCTGATCATCCTTAGAGTACCACGATCAAAGCACGCCTCCCCCCTGCTCTGTACCCTACACTTATTATCCATTCGATCCAGAATTAAACACAAAATTTGTTCTCTGTGCTACGTTTCACTGACGGGCTCCAGTCCAACATACCTATCTGACCTCACCCATATGTACACACCAGCAAGATAGTTACACTCCTCTTCCGACACTCGTATTCTCATTATTGCCATTATGAAAATGAAATCATATGGACAACATTCTTTTGCATACCAGGGCCCAGCTACGTGGAACGAATTGCCCACTGAACTTAGACACAAAGACACAGTGATCTCATTCGAGCGCCCTTAAAACTCACCTATTTCAACTGCAAGAACAGACTTAAAGACCTAATAATGTTTCCTTACCTTAAATATTTACAGCATGTTTTCTGTTTCCTAATTTCGTGGTGTTTGTTTTTATTTTTGTAATCATATCATTATATATGTTTTTTAAGTGTTGTCAAATGTTGTAAAGCGCTTAGAGCTTCTAAAGATTAGGCGCTATACAAAGTCCTCATTATTATTATTATTATTATTATTATTATTATTATTATTATTATTATTATTATTGATTATGAAAAACGGTCTGTTACTATTCTATTTTCAGAGGTCGTGGCAATAAAATGTTGACAAGATAATTCAATCTGTTGGTTCTAAAATACTTGACCACGATTTATAACGGTAGATATGGGGAAAATAAAAATAACGAGTCTCTATAACTCAACTACAGGATGGTTGCACCAAATTTGATGCGGATAATTTTTATTCCAATTAAACAAAATTAAAATAATGTAACAGTTTTAAATGACAAGTGGTAATGGCAGGTGCATTGAAAGACAAAATCGTTTTTAAACACAGAATGTCCAATGGAAATTCTGTATGATGTCACATAGTTTGACTCGGGTCAGGGTAGACAATCAATGTTCACATCTAAAATGTCAGTTTCACTACCAAGCATTCCGGTTGTTGGATATTCATGCGAAGGGGGATAATTACTGGATGCAGAAATTCCAGATTTACGGTAAGGTATATATGACTGGATATTTTCATTATTTGATTTGGAACAGTAGACTATAGTAGACATTGACAAATTTTTATTTAGAGTCGGAATTGCATCACATAATAAGAAACAATAGCTGGTTTTGCTATTTTATCTCGTAGAAATGCTGTCTTTAGATAAATTTATATCATTTGGAAGACCAGTTTATGTCCATTCTTTTGTAAACAGAGACTAGCCTATTTACTCCTATAAATTAACATTTAAACCACGCCTGTACATAGTGTTGATAACATGTTACATGTATACCGCCCACCCGCTCCCCACGTCTGCTATCAATTGACGAATACCCTTAGTTTAATTTGTTCTTCTTCTTCCTCTTTTGGAGTTATAAGCAATTTTTATACGCATGATATGCTATACGATGTTTCGGAATCTAGGTTACTACTTATGAATCGGAACTCTTCTGTTCACTCAGTGCACATTGACTAGGTCACAATTGTTACATCTGGTTCAGTACCCAAAAATGTAGTCCTATTCCATTTGAGAACATTTCTTTCTCTCTCAATTTGGTATTGATGCAAGAGTTATATTTAGACGTTCTTGGTATCGATTTAAAGGTAATTGTTTATTCTTTGATTAAAGGTGTTTATTTTTCTGAATATGAGCTTATGGTGTGGTTGTCTGTGTGCATTTCGGCCACAGTGCACATTGAGTAAAAAAGAATTGGAGATAATAAGGAAGTAAAATATGTGATCCATTTGTACGTTTCTTTGTGGGTAACCTATGACATGAACTTCACCGTGTGTTCATCTTTAAACGTATTTTAGATTAACATATAATTTATATGACTTGGACACAGTGAAAAGTTCAGTACTGAGAAACAAATGTAAAGACTATATAGGAAAAATAATTGTGACCCGAATTCACATGCAAAACATGGCAACTCAGATTCCGAAGACTATTTAACCAAATACCCGTAATCTGTCATATTGTTATAGTAAGGACTTGTAAAACCTGAAATAACCAAAAATATAGCAACCCAACACGTTGAAGTTTGGAAATTAACTATTTTATTTCTTTCTATCTGTAGATACTATTTCTTCGCAAGATGTAAATAGGCATGGCTGGTTTTCGATTCATTCTCTTTCATACGTTTACGGACGATTGCGTAAATGCAAACAAATCTTGATCGCTGAAATTTCCTTTGAGAAACGAGAAAACGCTATGAGACAGAAAATGAAAGAGATAGAGAGCATGGATTATCTAAATATTACAAGTTCAAGGAGTATTTAATAAAAGTGATCAAACATTGAAATGATAACGTTTTTGATACGTTTTGCTTAATTGTATGAGTGGAAAAAATGGTTGGAATGTGAAATCAGTATAGGTAGCTATCCAATCCTCTATTCAGTTTCTAAATCGTTTATAATTTTGCTAACAGATATGCTTAAATGTTTCACTAGTATTTTGTTATTACTTTTCATTAAATGTTGATATTTCAAATTTCTGATGTGTACGCTTATTATCAATTGTATTATTTAGCCATACATCATATCATCCTACGTGTTGAATAATTGTCATTATGTTCGTTGTCAGTTTATTCTCCAAGAATCACACGCTTCGAAGATTCCTTTAACCACGAAGGCTAGTGTTGATTACATAGTCCCTGGAAGTAGCTGTCGGCGATAAAGACTTTCCCACTCATGGGCGACAAATCAGTTTCTAAAAAAATGTAAAAACGAGATCCAGTGGTGTAGACTGGCAATATTCAGACGTGATCATTTTCCCAAGTTCCCTTTGGGCAATCGATTTGAAAAATGGCCGTCAAATTGTGGACAATAATAGGAAAACCAAAAAGTTCCAAAAGGCGGGGTTAGGACACACCAACGATCGCTGCCAATTAGTAAACAGAATAATGTGCAGGAACTTTATGGTCTTATTTTGTCCAATCAGTATCACATAAAGTGGTATGTTAACATGTTATCATATCAAACTGCGCACATCATAGGTAAAGTGTATCGACTATGTGATAAAGAAAATTATGTGTAGCCATTAGAAAAGTACGTAATAAGTTGCAAAAATGTGTACGAAGATCATTTCAGGTAATAAATGTAAATAATGGAAATAATAAATCATGACGTTGATCATAAAGACTAAAAAAACTGAGCACCATTTCTTGTTGCGTGATTGACATTTAACTTACTGGAGTCACAAGCTTAAGAAAGACAAATGTATTAATGAAAATATTACTTCAGTAGCTTAATTATGATGAACGTATTTTAAAAACCATCAATTATACTCGGGCAAAATATGCCATATTAGAAGAACTATTTGATACCATATAAGAAAAAACAGACGAAACGTTCGCCAGGAGATTCCCATAGAAGAAATGAGCGACGACACACAAATAAACTAATCGTTTTCAATGATATAACATTGATAATACTGATCTAAATAGAATTAAAGAATATAATTGCTTGAATTGGAATAAACCTTGTAATTGTGTATATTTCACTAGGTCTTATTATGATGTGCCAGAATACAGCCGCCAAAACACAGCATGTTTGGTTTAGATAATAAGGCCATGCGCCAAATTTCAGACGATCATTGCTCTGATGATATCAGCAAACAGTGCTTCATTAAATGTTGGGCAGTTCAAATGGCGACCATAAAAGAATGGGAAATACAGCCGCAATCAAAGATATTTTTCGCTAAATAAAGTTGGTGTTGTTAAAATATAAGATTGAACAAATAATTACTTTTAGAAGGTGCTTTTGTTCCAAGCGTGAGTAAGGTAGCACTGAGCAGCAAATTACCTAATAGTAAATCCAGAGCTTCGTAAATTGTAGCAAACTCTATTGATGGAGCAACGAATCAAGACGAACAAGAAGCAGACATTTACGGTCTAATATTATCGGACAAACTATCGATAAGATAAAGAAGCTATAAAATAATTAACTAATTGTAATAATAATGTAAAATATGAAAATACTAAATTAAATTTCAATGATCTAATGCAAGATCTGTAATTCGAATTAGTAATTTTGCCATATTTGAATTTATTTTCTGAAATCCCAATAGATGATTCAGTAAAACGGTATATGTATTGATTATCTAACACATGATAGCAACAGGAATATCAATGAAAGCATCTTAGAAACAAGGGATAGGTATATTTGTATGTGTCTATTAAAAGCTGTGCTTGAAATTAGAGCTAAAATGTTAAATTGGATGATACAGAGGGGTCGGTAACTATAAGACCTATCTTTTACCTGTAGGTTTAAAATGTTTCAAAGAATGTACACATGTTAAAGTACCGTGGCAAAATACTGTTTAATATTAGAAGAACTTACAGTTGCAATTGATCTTAATGAGATATGATGTCATATTTGGCTATTTCGTGTTACAATTTGAGCTACTTTTTGAAAATTCACTGGCCATTTCATGTTACAATTTGAGCTATTTTTTGAAAATTCACTGGCTATTTCGTGTTACAATTTGAGCTACTTTTTGAAAATTCACTGGCTATATCGTGTTGCAATCTGAGCTACTTTTTGAAAATTCACTGGCTATTTCGTGTTACAATTTGAGCTATTTTTTGAAAATTCACTGTCTATTTCATGATACAATTTGCGCTACTTTTTGAAAATTCACTGGCTTTTTCGTGTTACAATCTGAGCTACTTTTTGAAAATTCACTGGCTATTTCCTGTTACAATTTGAGCTATTTTTTGAAATTTCACTAGGTACACATGCAACAAGTTTCGTATTTTTGCAGAATATAAAGGCATGCATTAAGAACCTGTTACTAGAATATCGTTTTGGTTGTCGCATGTGGGCTATGTGACAACGAGAAAATGTTAGTCCGTCAACGTTCATTGATACATTGCATATCTATAACGATATCAAGTACATTTAAACATGCATTTCTGCTTAAATGAACACATACAATGATTTTATCATAAAATAAAGACATTCATAGGGGAAAAAAGCGTTATAAATGAGGGACTTGTTGCAAAGAAGATTTTCACCGATATGTTTATGGATTGTTTACGATTATGTCATAAGACTATAGCGAAAATTGTTGGATTAGGATCGATATTGGCCCCCAAGTTAGTTATAACTTTAAGTATCTTCACAGAACTTAAAAATACCAGAGAAATCGAGAATAAGTTTTTTGTTTTTTTTTTTGGACAGAAAAGTGTAACAAGTATACAAATTGTATACGTGTTCCCGTTTTGGCTCCTCGTTAAGGGAAGGAAAATGTAGACAAACTGTGTTCTTTGTTTAACCATTATGTCCGCCGTATGGGCAAAAAAAAAAACAACAAATCTACACAGTATCACAAAAGTCGTTTGTCCACCCCCACCCCTTTTTTCTTTAAAATAAAATAAATAATTATCGGCTGTATATTATATTCAATTTGTCTTTTTCTGATCGCTTGTTGGAACAGTCTTTGTGCAAATGTGAATATTGAGATGATGGTAGCTAAATATAGAAAAGTCGCCCGAAATATATATTCTTAAATTAATGAAGGAATGTTCGTACAGTCGCATAAAGACCGACAAATTGATGGGTACCCGTAACCTTTTCGGAGGAGGCACAATTCGTGCAATTCTTACGTTTCGGGGCATGTTACTTCAGTTTGATGCAAAAGTCAGTAGTAGTATTTTAAACAATAAAATAAAGGGGAGGTGGAGCACTGCGCACTGTAACAAACATATTTGTAATAATCTTTCTTACTGTTATATTTTTTCATGCCAACCATTGTGGAGACCCTTAATAAGAAACCGGTGCCAGTTCACTCTTCGTCATGACAATAAATGTATCACAACACAACTTATATCCTTGATTGGTGAAGTTATTAAACTGTGCTGTATATTTTGAACGCCTCTCTCTCTCTCTCTCTCTCTCTCTCTCTCTCAAATGAAATCCAATAAATATATCTAATCATAATCATAATGAATACTTTTTGAATTATTAATAGCTCTGAGTTAGTTTCCCCACAAGAATGCTACATAAACAAAATAACGTTAGTTGCAGACGTTCTGAAAGTTTCTAATTCTTCTGTATACATTGTATAAATATTGTTCTATTACTAATGGGCAAAGTGCACTCACTGCATGTTTATGAAGAAAATAATCATGAAATACATAAATTGTCTCTTCTGGGGCATTTCTTACAGACATTTTGACAGCAGGTCAGTGCTAATCACAAACGTTTTAAATGAAAACTAAAATAATTGTCAAAGGTAATGAAGTTAACCTAGTGGAAATGTGCTAAGCAATGTTACAAAGGAAACAATCCTCTCTTCATTGTGTTTACAAATATATAGTTTAGGATGTATATGTTATGGCAATATGTGTGTCACGAGCTTATTAGCTAATGCATCATTAATCCACGAATACAGGTATCACAACAGATATGAAAACCATTTACTATTTAATAGTTTCTTTAATTTATTAAAAACTGTCCTGAATAAAAATGAAATACATACTTAAAGAGGAGAAATGGGTATTTTTCTACTATATAATCTTATGTATATTTAATTCGTATTGTGTGTTGACTTTTATCCATGATTATATGTTATACAGTATCGCCTGTAGCAAACGCAGGGCCCGATTTGGTTCATTTTGGCGGGGCACCCTGGATTTACGCGCGGGGCCCACTGTGAGCAAGGCATTTGGAAACAAAATTTTCTGCAAGTTTTGTATGATATTGAACTTAAAACAATTTTCTTCCATCGCTTTAAAATTATTTTCTCTCTATAGATATATTTTAGAAAATTACTAACTAGCGGAATCCCTGTGAGCGCGGGGCCCGATTGGGCCAAATCTGTCAAATCGGTCTATGACCGGCCCTGTTGTTATATATTTTATAGCCTCAATGCCACCGTTACGTGCAAAAACTCGAATATGCTAAATCATCTGAATAATAGTAACTACTAAAGATATTGATCATAAACCATTAAAACCAGATAATATCGACGTTTCATCATGGTATGAGCCGTGTACTTTCTTCCCCAAACTGAAAATCCCGGCCATTTTTCACACGTCTAAGAATTAATCCGATGTTAATTTGTGACATCCATGGGTTAACCGATTTCAGTCAAAAGCTGAAACACAAGATTTGAAGTAGGTGAGCCTTATGTGATACGCTATTATCATTTTGCGTTTGATGTGATGCTGTACTTGGCTTAGAATTTACGAGTAGTGTTTCTTTAAAGCTACGACTGACGTACATTTTTTTACAAGTCCGTGTCGTATGCTTAACAATTAATATGGAAATAGGCACCAGCTGGGTTTGTCTTCAGCCCACTTTCGCCCTTCAAAGTATTCCAGAGCATCAGTTGATCGCCAGTATTCATCCGAGTCTCGTTTTTATCTAATGTATGCTTTTTTCTTTTCAGATTCACTTGAAATAAGCGGATCTGCCTCTCTTCATTCCCTCTCGAATCAATTTGTCTGCCACGTGCGACAAGTCAACAAAGGAATTTTCCCAATGTATCACATCATTACTTTTGAAGCATTTCCGAAAAAAGAACGGAATTAAGAGAGACTTAATTAAGGGATGACACCTCTTGTTTCTAAATTGAATATCTGAACATCGTTTAAACCTAACATCTTGGTAATTTCAAAGAACGGTTTATGTAAGATAACATTTTTTTGCAAATCATTTCCTTCTTTCCAAGCTTTAGTTAAATTCTATCTGAGGAATGGTGAAATTTATGAAGAACCACGGCATCGGAGCATTCGTTTTCATTTTGTGATTGACTTTTGGCCATAACTGATGGTAGGAGTTTGGGCCAACCTGGCCCACGTTATTTTTTATAAACAACATATTAAATAATTTTCTTCTATGATTGTAGTATATATCTTAAGATTTATTATTATTATAATGAGGTTAATATGTTTACTTAGATCTTAATTCAGCACATTGGTATTCACTTTGGAAAAAATGGCCTACCTGTCCGATCCCAGGTAGCTTGCTAAAATTTAATTAAAATGACCTATTCTTGTTCCTGAATCTGTTAGAAAATTAAGATGACAGAGTATTTTCCAAAAATGATTATTGCGACATAGGTCAGGTAGAAATGTATATAAAGTGGTTTACGTGAGAATTACTAATTCCTATTTTAAGATGAGTCTTTAGAGGAATCAATATTGGTTTTGTTAAGTTAAAATTTGAGAGGATTTATTTAATAAAATATTCAATGTGCTCCATAATACTTTCTGACTAAATAACTATTTGGGGATTTTTGTGAATTCATTTAGAGAGACAATTTGTATTATATCATTGTGATGCATCAAGACTGTTTGCACTTCAGCACTATTCCAGATTACTGGTACATCAACACTTTCAAGAATGGATTTTTTCAGAACACCACTGAAATTCATGTAATAGAAATTTTAGGACTATCTGGGATTAAAGTCATATCCTGTAAGCTTGTTTGTAAATGTTCACTTTGTATTCTGGGGAAATAAATTACTTGTTGACTTTTACGAACCTGACACCGTGTTTTTATTCCTGACAATATGAATGTTAGCCTGGCTTATATGATGCTACAAGAAGAAACCAATAAATATCAGAATGTTAAAAAAGGAAGTTTATTAAATATAGCTGATTTCAACAGCTTGTATATAATATTTCATTTTTATGTATCAAAACATAGTACACAATTAATCAATAATAAATCAGACATTGAAGTATTATTTAAATATAACAATAGGTGGGATTATTGGTTGACTGCTTATTAGTATTGCTGGAAGTCTTTTACCGGGTATATTATGTATAGGCCAAAGATCGCCGTTACTATGGACACATGGTAAAGGTGTTAACAAAACAGTCAGCTACGTGACATTTTTTGACCAGGAACAACGCCCACATTTAAATTTAAAAGCTAACGAAAGATGAAAATGAACAATTTATTTACATGAAACTATATGGCTATTCTGTTTTTGAAAGAAGAAAACCAAGATACAAAATAGGCGAAAAGGTAACTATTACCACTCCACTCTGTGGTCTTAAATTAAGTATCAGAAAAGAGAGAAAACTAACAAGTTTTGCAAATTCAACAAAACATTTATCTTCCTACAATAAGAAGTGAAAATTTGAAAAGAGCTTACAGTAGGGTGAATTAAATCCCAAATACCCCGAAAAATTGTCATCAGTCCTAATGAATAAAATTTTCATGAAAATCTAGTGGTGTTCAAAAAAGCTTAAACTCTGAATGTGTTGATGTGCCTCTAGTGGACTGTGACGTGGAGATGTGACAACAGTCATTTGATGAATTAAAACAATATAATCCAATATGTTCTTGTCTGAAATCACTCTCCTTCCAAATTAATATTTCTGTCAATGAATAGTATTGAGCACTTTGTAATTCCAGTGAATAACAATTTGATTAAGCAAATCAAAAAATGAACACAACGATATAAATCATTCTGCTTCTTATATAGCAATAATGAATACTTTTTCAATTAAAGAAAAGATTATATGAAAACCTAAATACAAAGGTAGAGCCAGGATGTAGGTCCAAAGTTCATTTCTAGAAAGTTTTAATTTCTAAACTGATAAAATCTGTTACACATTTATGATAAAGAACTTGGGAAACATCAGGTGCAACACTTTCTTCATCGAGAAATTCCAATATCATATACCCAGACCGAAATAAACATGTTTACCTTTGGGGATAATGATCCTAATATTTCACCCCACTCCTAGAGAAATATTAACTATGTATTATTTGTTTTACAAAGTAAAAACATCAATGTCCCTAGTCAGATACACGGTGAACTTGATTTTGGATAAGGTCCATTCCAAAATATAATTAAAAATAACTTATAATCATGGCGAAAGATCTAACAAACAATACAAATTAAATATAAAAGACATGCAAGAATTTCAATTAAAAAAATTATCATTCGAGAAAGGTTGTACGTCAAACTGGGTGAAGAATTGTTCTGAATAACGAGTATCGGGTATTGAAACCCATTTGTGCATGAAATAAAAGATTTTAACAATTAAAATAATGCAGGAATCCAGTATGAGCAAGAATCACAGAAAACACAAACAAAACATACAGTGTTTAAATTGAAAACATGTTCAAACCCAATTATACTAGAAACAGGTGTTTGTTAAATACAAAAATAACGGTCCAGAATTTAATTTATTGGTACCATTTAAAGATACATAAGATACAAGATAAATGATCTCCATTTTTATTTATTTGTATATGTTTAAGTTTTGCGGAACTTAGACATGCACAACCCTTTCCACAACTGTTTGGATTATGTATGGTATAAGTTGAAATTTTGCGGAAAATAGACATTCACAACCCTTTCCACAAATGTTTAGATTTCTTAAAAAGGAGATAATACTCAAATGATTGCCAAACAAGAATGACCCAGATTTTTCCATTATAACTACTGCTCTTGTATGATAATATATAAGTATGTTTGCGTGTATTGTGAGTGAGAGCAATGAGAATGCTTTCAACGTTTAAGGCACCAGTAAAGAAGAAAACAATAAAAACATGCAATTGTTTGGCATTGGTAAAACAAGTTTAAAATCTGTAATATATAAACAAAGAAGGGTTAAAATGAACTTTTTACTTGCCTGAGTTACAACGAGTGGCAAGGAGAAAAAACGATATGTACAATATCATGTAAAGTAGGAAAACATCGATTGCAAGAAGTGTAAGTTCATTGGAAAAGCTATCCAACAAGTTACGATCCTTCGATTACTGCTTCACAAAACTCTAAAAAGAAGTAGAAAAGACCACAATGCTGTAAAACTCAGCTACATCTCCTTCTCACAATTAACCTTTCAAAGAACTACAAAAACCACTTTGGGAAAGGTGTGGAGAACATGTCCCTAAAAGTCATTTAATCGTTTTCTGCCATATCTTCGTGGTGTTTCATCTAATCGGCAGTTGGAAAGTTTAGTTTGCAACAAAGAAATAAACAACTGTTGACTATTTACCAAGTAGTTGTATTGGCTATTTTCTTCCCATTCCATCGTTGAAATATACATAATAACAGCAACAACACCAGTTTTGTTAAGTCAAGACAACAACTTTTTCGATCACAATAGCAGCTATCAATAAAAATCATTCTCTTTGGACAACGAGTGACTCTTAGGAGACCAGAACCATCGAACTATGTATAATTAATTTATTTAACATTACTTTGTGACAGTTCTAACACCTTATTTTACTTCACAGACAAATTGCCTCAAGCCATACAATTGGATCACGAAACTTCTTGGGAAGTAGCTTTGGAAGAAATTTATCTGACTCCACTGAGGAATTCGGTTCAAGATCAACCTTTTTCTTCGTCGACATAATCAACAAACCAATTCATGAACACTGGGACAAAAATGATCCTCTCATTTACGAATTCTGAACACTATCACCAATGGATCCCCAATTTAATACCTATTTCATGAGAATTCCTCCAGGATTTTGTTTTAATTCTCAAAATATCGTCGAAACGATCAGTAAATTTTAACGATCAGTGTGGCAAGGTCGTGACGAAAGCAGGAAAATACTTTGATTAAAACAGGAAAAGACATCCTAAGGATCCAAGACACCCGTATAAATTCGCTTCACGCTTATGGAGAAGGCACGAATTCCTCTTCTGCGCAACAGCAAGGACAATGCAGAAAGACACGTCGAAAACTCTTCATACCTCAGAGATACGCAGCCACCCAGGAAAAAAAAAAATAAGAAAACAGAACAACTGGTAGACAAATGGATATGTATAATTACGAACTAAGGAAAACAAAATGGTGTAAAGAGTTTCAAGTCTGAATTATCTCTGTATGGCATGCTACCTACTATGATCACAATGCAAGAATCCCAATGAGTAGGATTTCATCCCGTGCAGTCTTTGACCACCTTAGCACGTATTGAATTTGAAATCCAAACCGAGGATTACATGTGTCTGAATAACAGTAACTTGAACCTGAAAGCAAAAGTTCACAATATGGACAAGAACAACAATCAGTGCCGATACCAGAGCAGCTACCGTCAACAATTGCATGCTTTCCTTGTTCAGCGAAGTGGATTTGTACTTGACTAACCAATTATTCAGCAGCAACATTTACACTTACCCTAGAGAAGCGCGACTAGAAAATCTCTCGTGGTACGGAAAAAGGGGGAAAAACACACTCCTTAATAGTATCGTTGTTGGTCTCTGAAAACAGCGGGAAGTCTTAATATTGTTTATGTAACTATCAAAATTTCTATAATTTGAAAATAATGTTTTTGGAATCTGTAAATTTGTCCAGACATATTTCAGTTCTCGTGAAATTATTGTTAATTTGTCTATTGTCTTAATTGTAAACAACAGTTGTAAATGTTTCACTTTGAAAACTAACATTTTGCAATTTGTAATACTTCGTTGTACATTTTTTTACATTGTAGGAAAATTACTTTTTAATCTTCAATAATTCCGCATTTTATAGGTATTATCTTTCATTTCAAAAGTTTCAACGAAATAGATTGAAATAGATCCCCTTCCATGCCATTTGTTGCTCGAATATACTTGTTGGAGTATTTCGAAGGCTCGTACACCTACTCCTAGAATATCTTAGTTGGGTGCTTTGACTTTGATGACCATGTCAGAATTCTTAACCCTGACTTCACTTTAAATTCAAAATATTAGTTCTTGAATGAAATTTGAATATTTAACCCAAGCACTTTTTGCATAGTTAGTTTTCTTCCTGATTCTGCTGTTTTCATTCGTTTTGAAACTTTTTTCAATTTTGCTTCGAATCAAATTCCCGTCACGAACAATAATTGTTCCAGCTATTTCCCGGTTATTCATTCTCCCAGCAGTCACTGCCTACTGTCCTCCCGTGGATATGGGAAAAATATGAGACGTTAATACACCATTTCAATCACAATAACTATAATCATGATTTTTAATCCCTGTCTTAAACACTTGCTTAGGGAATGTTAGACAGCCCTTATGCGAAAGCTCTAAAATGCAAACATTTATATCATCAAACGCACATTCTAAAATATTATTCACTACGATCCTCTTAAACACTAAAATTCCATCAAACGAACATGCAAAAAAGAAGATAGATATTCAAGGTGAACCTCTAAAATTCGATAATACCTTCAAACGTCCATTAAAAATATATTCGTTCTGGGCACTTTGAAAGACTCATGGTACTAATGATATGGAAGAATGGGAACCAGCCTAAAATGGGTGAAGACAAAATAGAATATATATGATTTTGGCTGGCCATGATTGGTTCATAATGAAACTAAGATTTTATGTAAAAAATAATCTTTTGAGAGCTTATCCTAGCTGTACCTGAAAGAAACAGAGACATTGTTTTATTGATAGAATTTCAGTCCCTTTACAAACTTGAGTTAGGAAGACTCATTATTGAAATCAGCTCCTGACTGTTTGAAAGCACAAGTTTCAAACTCATGTAGATCTAGAAAATGCCGCGGCTAGTATGGTTTTCTCTACACAGAGGCTTCCATCAATGATATGTCTATACTGATAAATATACGTTTGATCATGATAACTCAGATATTTTAAGTTATTGAAGTTTTAATACGTCTAAGTTGTACGCAGGGATATTCTGTGCATAATTTTCTCTTTTCCACATCTATTCCACTCTATCGTTCCTCTTATAATTTCCCGATGACCAGGTGCATATTTTCACGCTTTAGAATTGACAGATATGCAATTTAAAAAACTGAATGAGTCAGATGATTCATTATATTCTACAATTACATCTTAGAAACTTCCTCACAAATCGCTACCTGAAAATGAAACGATAGATCAACGTCAGTGAGTTCATATTTTAAGGTGTTTTAAGAGGAATACAGCTGAAATGAAAAACAAGCAAGCATAAAACAATAGTTCATTCAGTTCTGAAAATGATGTTCAAAGTTGAACCAAAAAAATACAAATTTATAATTGATGTCAAAACTATATTTGTTAAATGCTATTAAATTTGGAGCAGGAAAAGTATGAACTCTCTTTCTCTCTCTCCCTTTCCCCCCCACATGATACAAGATGACTAGGAGACATGGAATATCAGCCCTTGTCAAAAGAGAAAAACAATGATGCCCATGTTTATAAGTACATTTGAGTAAAGCGTTTGTTTGAAAATGTGCTGACCTCCATTTGAGTAATGCTTTTGTGTCAAAATGTACTGACCTCCTATTTCAAGAACTTGGTAATCACGGTACTTTCCAATGATTCCCAAAAAATAGAGTTACAATACGTTAAGAAATCAAAGGAAGAAGAAGAAAAAATAAAAAATGTAAGTTTGTTTATACAATCATACTAAACTGAAGTACCAGGAACATAAAGATAAAAAAACAGCAGAGTAAACTGTGATTATTTGTAATGGAGTCCAAGTAATCCTTCGCATTACTCTTTCCTAACTCACTGTGAGCGCTTTAGACATATTAGTAAATCCATGAATAAAGTTTATAGGGCTTAGATATCTGATATTTCCCATATGAATCAATAAAGAGCCAAATAGGTTAATTTTTATATCGATATATTTGGACAGCAAAAAAATTAATGTTCACAGTTTTCGACATGTCCGCAGTCAGACACACAGAAAAGAGAATCTCTGACAGCTTTTACTTTATAAACTTCCTTGTCAGAGTCTGGTATGTATAATACTGAGACGATATAAATACTGAGACATGATATAAATACTGAGACATAATAGAAATACTGAGACACAATATAAATACTGAGACATGATGATATAAATACTGGGACATGATATAAATACTGAGAAATAATATAATTACTGAGACATGATATAAAGATAATTACTAAATTTTGTCATAGCCAACAAAATAAAACCCCATTTAATCGGATAGGTGCAAACAATCATTCAGACGTCGTTTGTTGCAGAAGCAAGAAAAGAGAAAGCCAGGCAAATGTACAGCAATTTTGGCCGTGAATTTTCACTCAGCGAGCAAAAGAAAATCTTGGCCTTCTATATTTTTTTAATGGGAAAACACGCATAATACGTCTAAATATGATGACATCATCATTTTATGTGCTTCTTTCTAGTAACGTTGCTTTTTATTTTTTCTGGGGCTGGGGGTAGCTGCTGCTTTTTGTTGTTATTGCAATTGTTAACGCTAGTTTAATAAATATTGTCTTCACAGATGTACATTATATTTTACAGTTTTTTAATGACATATAGAGAAAATGAATTCTTCCAGAGTAGATAGTACTAACTTCTGAAAGTGAAGTAAATTAATTCTAAATATGAAAAAAAAACTTTTAAAAAATTATCGGCTATGTTTTTCGAATTTACCTTAAAAGTCCATGAAGTGATAACGGCTAAGCATCGCTGGCAATCTTGAGAGACGCATATCTGAATTAAGGCCCATATGTATACTCTATAACCCAAATTCTTTGCAATTAACCAGGCTAAACAAAGAAGAATTCCTGAGAAATTAGTTTCCTTTTAAACTCAAAGCCCTTCGGAAAGTACGAAACTGTAGGGCAGAGCCATGAGTAGGTAATAATAAGCTCCCATTTGAAACATCTTGGTTTTTTTTGCGTGGCAGACAAAATATAAAAAGAAAAGCCGACTGCACATGCATTTAATATAAAAAAAAAATTCCTTGAGGTTTCATTACATTAGTCGAACTTATTGACCAATTTTGTTTTACTACCAGGTTCACAAGAAAATAATCTAACTGTCTCTAATGTATAAAAAATTTCGACATTTGATTTGTTAACAGGCAATATAGTTAACAATTAGACTGGACAGTGTTCTCCAAAAATTTAAGACAAAATAGAAGATTGATGGATATGCGAGATATTGTTGACTTATCTTCATTAGAATGAATGCACAAGTGTTGCAGAAGTTGGCGAAATTACAGATATAAAAAGTGTTTAATAAGATAACAATTACTGACATGTGTTGATTTAATATTTACAATGTTATAACTACAATTTTATCGGTCGATCTCTATTAATAAGAATTTGTCCATATATTGTTATGGTGCAGTAAAGATACAACAGTTGTTCATTAACTCCTAGAATTCTTTAAAAAGCTTTGATACGTTTGATAGTTTTTATCCTTTCTACTGTTCGTGACCACATCTCCTAAACCGGTGGGAGGAATTTAATGAAAGTATCATCGTTGGCTCCCGCCTCTGGGGTCCTAAGAGTACTTTTATGAGATAGATCCACATCGAAATGAGTACGTTTATGAGTTAGATCCACACCGAAATGAGTACGTTTATGAGTTAGATCCACACCGAAATGAGTACGTTTATGAGAAAATAAGCTTATATCTTCCAGATATCCATTGAGTTCTGTTATAAGTGATCATGCATCTGGCTAGTTTAGGTTCCCATCACTCGAGAGGTAATAATTTTGACCTGATTAGCAAGTAGATTTTTCTTAAAATTTCTTCTAATATTTGCTAGGCATATTTAATTTATATTGTTTGCTTGCCCTTTGTCCATGATTGAGAGTAAAGTTAGGCCTACCAAGACTCTCGTCATGTTTTTTGATAAGATATTAACTAAAGACGACTAAAGAATTAACCTTGTTTACGAGTTCGGTATATTCTGGAACAGAACTTGTTGACCAATAATTTGGAATTTTCGGTTAGTTTATTTTTCAGTTAATGCTATTGCTGCGACATTAGTCAAGTGGGGATGTCTATAAAGAATTTTTGTTTTCTTAAAACAAAGTCTTCATATCTGTTTATTATCAGTTTTAGGGAATCTATGATCAGAGCTTGCAGCTGTGTTCAGACATAATTTGAGAGGAATTATTTATGCAAATTATTCATTGGAATTATAAAGTGCTAACTGACTTTTTACTAAAACACTACTTTTTTAATATTGAGAACCTATTCAAATACATTCAAGGCTATTGGCACATCAGTACATTCAAGACTTTTGGCATTCATTCGGAACATTTTACACTTTTGGAGTTGTGATAGAATTCAATTCGCATTTATGTAAGTGTCTTTTGAATTTTCACTTTGTATTCTTGGGAAGTAAATTTTTTGTTGAATTTTACTCAATTGTTCGTTTCACTTCATTTCTGTTATATAGTTTAAGACCATAGTAGAATCATAACACTTGTTACATAGTCTTGTATCATCAAGATGTCGTTTGCATTTGATTATGGAAAAGATCTATGTTTATTGATGAGATAGTCTTATACTTGAATCCGCTGTAATTGTTACTAATTATGATCGGATTTTTCTCCAGCTTGGAGAACAAACAAATTTCTTTATAATCTTTGATAAATTCTATAATACGTTACCGATTTGGCTAAGTGATAGAGAGTGAGACTCAAAATTCAAAAGTTGCTCTTTCGAATCCAATCTGGGCCAACTCAAGGCACATTTCTGCCATTGCCCATTGGAATTAGAACCAAGGACTCGTCGAAGCTGTAGACAATAGTCCGAGTGTACAAATCTGCCTACAAACCAGTTTGTCTCTCAATCTGTTATTTATTTGTATTCTTTCAGGAAACTATCAAATATAAAATGCTTGCTGAACGGTATCGTTTTCTCATCGTTATTGGTGTTTTCTGTCTCTTCATTTTTATAGTGTTTACAAGAGTCTTAATGAAAAGATTGTTGACTTAACCGAACAAGTGATGAGTGAATAATGGTACGTATTGTGGATTCATACCAAGTAGAATAAAAATTCCATGTGTTGCACATATATATATTCACCTGGTAAATGGTCATCCTTTATTGTTATCGTTTTACAAATGTAACGTAAATCATCTCTTTCTTGACAGTTAATACAACAAAATCTGTATTTATGGACATTTCTGTTAAATCAGTCTCTGAGCCTTTCTACTATGGTTCTTTTTAAATTATATCTATTTATATGTTTTAATTTTTCCTGTTTATAGGCATATTAAAGGTTAATGTAATTTTGTTTCACTTCTTTAGGTATTGGAATATCAAGTTGGACGTATTAAATTTTATTTATCGAGTTATGAATTTGGCTAGAACTATTTCAATCTATTTTTATATCTCATTGTTGATTGTCAGTGCTGAATGTGTACAACATCTACGTCTTTGGCAATCGTGTTCATATACGTCACTGTTTATTGTTTGCCCTTTTCTATACTATTTTTTAAACACAAAATGATGCAGGCAAGCTGGTTTACGCCATATGACGTTTCTCTATACTGATTTTTGCAATATGCAAACAAATATTTTTATCTTTAAAGATATTCTAATTACAGTCATTATGCTTTAAATTTCTTTACTTTACGTCTACGCGGCCCAAATGTACGATACAACGGTTAAATACTTGCTGACAACATTTTGTAGCTTGCATTTCAGTCTTAATGACTATGTATTTATTTCATTTTAATTATTAACGTTCTCATATTCCTATACAGAAATATTGGCAAGCCAGTTATTTTACACTCTGTACAACTGATTTACATGGATAGATTTTATGTTTGGAGTATTTGCCCTACATTTTGAGCAAATGCCCCTGTAAAAATATAAAAAATATTGGGTAACACTTAATACTTATTTCTTTATTAATTTTCACTTTTGTAAGTTATTTTTTTCTTTCTTAAGTGATTCTCTACGACATATTTCACATATTTACTCAGAGTATTTTTTCCCCAAAAGATACAAGTATATTTACGTAAAACAATAACAGTGAAATATATTATTGTATGTGCTTATAAACCTAGACTCTGGTAAATATGATTGGCAAGGCAAACAGCAACATTCAAGCAGCTTACCTTTATGTATAAGACCTAACTGATAATCAACCCAAATACATTTGGGATGATATTCAGTCTATATTTGTGTGTGTGTGTGACATTATAAACCAACAGTTTCCAATCACTCACAAACTGCATTTTTGGCGATACTGAAATTCGTGCATATTTCAGAAGTATAGACAACTGTATAGCTTGTCTTCTACACTACTGGTACACATACACTATTGGTACACTTATATAACGGGCACATCTACACTACTAGTAAATCTATGACAGAAATAGCATTTAAGAGTTTATAATATTTAAGACATTTGTTTACAATGGTTATTTAACTTCGATGTTTGTCGCAACCATCAGATCTACGAAAATTGGAATCTTACGAAAAAATTGAATTTACACTAAGTTTTCAGTATAGTAAAGTGTAGTTTTTAAAATAATACGATCTGAAATGGATCGCTGTTCTTATCATAGTATGATAAAGGTGGAATTCTGCAAAGAAAAATGGTTTATGATCTCGTACTCTCCAGGATTTAACTAATCTCCAAATCAGCACATAATATGGATCGCACCTTTGACCACTCCCATTTTTATTCATTATCTTCTTCGTTGGATGCAGCCTCAAGGCTGAAATATATGCAGCTAATAAGAGCCAATAGTTGGTATTGGACCGCGTGGAGTATATACAGACCTTCCTATTATAATATTCACCGGTTATTGATTGACAGCAACAGTAGAAAATTAGGGACTTTTATAAAGCCTATTGCAAGACAAAACCTGGGATTGGAAACTGAAAGCGTGAAAAAATAAGGACAAGCACTTGTGAGTGTTACTTCTTTGATTGTTTCTTTACGGACTAAAGTTTATGTGACTGAAAGACTGATAGAGCAACTCAGTAGAAACGTTTGGTATAGAGAGCAACTTTCAAACATTTTGGCTAAATATACTACCTTGCTGAAAGCAATTTTTTATCAATTGCTTTACCGCGCAACGCAGCAATTCATTAAATAAGCAAACTAGGAAAGATTCGATACTATTCACAGGCTCCGTCAACAGGACGGACCTAACACTCTTGATCTCGCAAATGCTACATTTTGCAAAGAACAATGAACCCAATGAATAGAAGTAGCAAAGCTAGAATGCTGACCAAACAAGTGTTCTTAATTCTCCTCTGTCTTGATCTGGCATTATCTTTGAGTCTAGGATCTTTATCAAGAATCCTCCAACAAGAAAAGCAGCAAGATACACTGGAGTCGTCATGGTAAGTTGAAATATCAAGCTTATATTGGTAATAAATATCTCCTTAAATTTGCAATATTTAAAATATTTTTATTTTTTAATGTTTAATCATAATGTGTGACATAACTTGTTTTAAAGCAAATGATAGTTTATCTATTTATTTTGTATATTTATATTATTTTTGCTATAACTGTAGGTGTTGTTAGTAGTAGTTATTGTTGTAATAGTAGTAATAACAGTAGTAGTAGTTGATGTTCTATGAATACTTTGTATAGAATTATCATCTTCATCTCTCGGTAGAGCTTTCTCATTAAATAAAAACAGCTTCCATAAAATTATTCTTTCTGTTTTTTAGATCAGTATTTTCAGATTTGAAACTTTTTTCAAAAATAGATGGATAGATTCAGTACTTTCCTTGACATACTTAAATAGTTTCGTCAAAACTTTTTAGGAATTATGTACGATTCCCCATGTAAACCTGAAAGTTTCTAGTGTGACGGAATGTTAAAATATCCAAAGAATGGAGAATTACACGACTTAATATTATAAAGTGTTTCATTTTTACGAACTAATGATCGTAAGAGTGAAGAGCAATGTATTCAATCATAAACAAAAAAGTTACAACGTAAAATGGAAATAAACACAAAGGTGTTATCCTTGCATAAATATTGTTAACCTTAACAGCGCGTTCCTCGGTGATGTATGCAATAAGAAGTCATCATATTAAAGAATACTACATGGTCTTACTGAGTACTCCGGCTATTTCGGCATTCCTACTTTATGTAAGGAAAGCAAAAAGATTCATCATGTTAAATTTTTGATATTAGTGAAAATATGGTAACTGAGTCATTAACAGGTATGCTGTCTTACTACCGCGTTTTTGCTGTTCGTCGACTTATGGTATAGCAACTCTGAATATGTTTGCAAAATACAGAAGACTCTTGTTACAATCTATTTATGAAAAAGTTTCTAATTTATAAATTTAGAAAAATAACACTTTTTGTTTGATCTGCATTTTATGAAAAAATGGAGAAATTGTATAGTAAATTCTGATGAGAACTTTATACATAAATACTTAGTCAACAAAGATGTAAGCCTTCTTGTTTCCGGAGGATTACTTTGAAGAAGGGATGTGCGAATTTATTTTTTCTTGCAAAGTATCTGAATATTCACTTTTCATTTGGATCCTTTTCTGAATCAGTGCAAGGTTGGATACATTAAAACATTACAAAGTTCTGTCCCGTTAAATATTTTTAATCGTTCTAGTAAATGATGTATTGGGCTTTTCAGACCTTTGCACATCATGCCAATGAATTCTTGCTTCTATTGCCAATGTTATTTAGGTTCTGAATACAGGCATAGTACAACCTAACAGGATAAATGCAAACGGAGGTCATGGTGTGTTTCGTGATTTCTGGATGTATCTTTGTCTTTACGACGAGTAGACTAAGTCGGAATGGTAATTACCATTAGAATTAACACCATAACAACAATGCCTCACTTGTGGCACAGTCCTTTCCTGAATAGGAAAATACATTGGTCATATGCCTAGTGAGGTAGTTTCCTACGGGTTATCAGTACAGTACTTGATCTGGGTGCTTGAACAGTGTCGAGTCTGGTAGTGAATGTTCCCCCGCTATCAAAGAAAACGCGATACAAGCAACCAAATCTAGTAACTGTACCGATGCTCTAAACAATTATTTCATAATACAAGGACAACATCCCTCTTTTAAATATATTTTGGCTTTACAGTATACTGAAAATTCAAACAAATTGGAATTTTCTAAAAGTTTGATGACCTGAGACTACAAAAAGAAACAGCAGAGAAAGAAACCCAGACTAGTTCTTCTCTGGATGTGTGATCACGAAGTATGGATTGAACATCTCTATCAAACGCCAGATCATTCATGTAAGTCTAAATGGATACGTAATTAAAATAATGTAATTATTAACAATATTACTTTTCCTCAACTTGCACATAATAATATTTTATAAATATATCGGGAAAGGAATGCTTACATTTTGGATCATACAAAAAAACTGCATTCATGTTTTCTTTGAGGCAGCGGGAAGGCCGAGTCTGATACAGCGTAGGGATACGTCGAGGTTGTTAGTCCGAGACGTATTGATAAGCTGTATTAAACGAGTTCTTTCCCCCACTTAAAAACAAAAGAATGAGGTTTTGTATTCATTACATAGTCCCTCTTTTACGCTTTCGAAATTTTTTAAATAGCATTACTGTATAAAAGAAATTCAAAACATATCCGAATTTACGAAAGTTCTTTCGTTCATTCTTTGATTTACGTCGTGTGCGACGATACGGTCATGTACCACGAATTATTGCCTTCAAAGTAGCTTTTAACTTCTCGTCGGGTTGTAGGAAAGCAAGTGCAGCCACCAACACTTGAATGCACGTGCTAATCAGTTAGCTGTCATTTGGAAATGAAGACACATACCTGACCAGCACGCAACTCGGGGATTTGATTAATGCGACGAACGGGAAAGGAGCCACGTACTCTAAGCTGTCTGTGCTGCATAGGGCTCGATATGCATGCCAGGACGCGGAGTACGCAAGCGTCATAGGAACTATCTAAAGGTACACTTAAAGTCTAAAAGTCTAAAAGTCAGATTCTGCCCAGATGTCTAAGTGGGGCTGTTCCCTATTGTCAAATATGTGTAAGCCACATACTGGAATTGGAGTCACGCTTGTTCAGTTGTAAATTTTCTTACCGTATCAGTTTAGAATTTTGTGTACAGTGTACATAATTTTTCCGCCTCGGATGCGGGAGGTCGCGTGTTCGAACCCCGGCTGAGTCATACCAAAGACTTATAAAAATGGTATCCGCTTGGCACTCAGCATTAACAGGATAGTGTTCGGACTGGTTGGCCTGGTGTTAAGATAATGTTATTGGGTGGGACATGATCCTACATGTCTGCGGCATGAGGTCCCAGTGCTGTACGTCACTATAAACTGCCACATTGCAGACATCGTAGCGATTTGACTCAAATTGTTAAAGCTACATTAAAATCTCAATCACACACTCTTGAGACATTACTGAAAGGGATTTGAAACCAAACAAATCATTAGGTAATATGGTACCATCTTGGGCCGGGAATATAATCTCTTCTGCAATCCTTTAAACGAAGACTCAGTACCATTATATAAACATTTATCTAGATAGATATAGAAATTTCAATTTCCAGAATGTGCCTAGGATCTTTACAATTTGTATGTGTGCATAGTAGTACATCTGTGGGTAGATACAATAATTCACTGAAAGTAAACTTCATCAAATGTAAATATAAAGAACTGCACGATAACGTTTTGACAAGGTCAGAAGAAGGATACTATTGAATAAATAAGCCAATAAAAACCAAGAACAGTACGTTTAGAAGCAGAAATGGGTATGGCGTGTTTTTGACCATTCCCTAAGTAATCTATATTTATTTAATAGCCAGAAAAAGTTACGATACAATCGGAGACATCAGAAATTCTGGCTCAGTTAAAGAAAAGATGTGCCTCTTTGTGTTTTGGCTTGACTCAAACATGACGGCTAGTGATTTAATTCATCAACTGACATGTAAAGAATAAAACAATTAATCCAGACAGTTATCTCAAGGATTACATATATATGTGTGATATACTTTGAATATCTATTAGTGTTATCTTAAGATCCAAAAGAATACTTAGCATTTGAAAAGAATCAATCAGTTTTGTCTGCCTTTACTTCGCATTCAATAACAAACCGGATATATTATGCAACATGTATTGGTTAATTTCTTCGTACGAAACAATTTTGTAAAATTTGCTCCTAGATTCAATTTGAATGAAAAAGTGCATGCTTCCTTACAAGCATGTGAGATGAATCAAAATCTGTCATAAATCCGTCTCTTTCAAGGAAATAAATATTCAGCAGACTTTAAAAGCATTTACTATTGCATATTTCATAGGGTTGAATCTATTCGGATTATTTTGTTTTAGTAAAGTCGATCATATAGATTCGATCTAAATACAAATTCACTAACAGCAGCACCAAAATTAGTTATTTGAAACTCAGAGACAATTAGATACCATGGTTAGGTCTGATATATGTGACTCATTTCCATAACAGAGAAATCAATTCAATTGTAACTGGCATATCGCGTCATAAATAAGTCTTGCAGTCTTACACATGTGTACAATAAAGCGAACTCGCCCACTCTTTCTGTGAACTAAAACTGTCATAATCCTTGCATAACACTCAGTCAAATGCAAACCGCACGGGCCGTGATATGACGGCTCATAATGTGCTGGTATATCTGAGTATACACTGATCGATAAAAAACTATGTGTAAAACAAAACCCTAGACCTTGATTTGCCGACTCTTTATAGGACGGCAGTTCTGGATATACCCTATTGCGGTTAGGCGCCCGCTTCATACGAACGAATAATTATTGCTGATTTAAATGTAAATATGTTCCACGACACACCTTGCCTATGACATGATCGTGGTGGCCGTAACTATTTTGATTCTTATTTCTGGAGAGAGAAAAAGCTTTTCAATAATTTGCAAGTCTATGTTGTATATTCTCTTTTAATTATATGACGCAAAAAACTGAAAACATTCACCATAATTTTAGATGGCAACTTACTTCGTGTAAAATCTTGGTTACATAATGAAGCATGAAAGAATGTCTTTCTTCCAAGATGTAAGTCTTTCTCAGATATTGTTCATTCTTTGCCTTACTGATTGTACCTCGTGAAAAGTGGCATTTGATTATCTGTTGTGTGAAATGATTCCATTTATTTCAATAATGGACCAAGAAAGTCGATCAGTCGGTTGTTGATGAAGTTTTTCTGTGAAGCGTTGTTTGAATGGACGACCGGGAAGTGGTAGAAGAACACAACATATATTTATGTAGTTTTATAGTTTTATGTAAATAACTCCAGAAGGAATCATTCACGTTTTGAGAGAGGCAGACAGACAATCAGAAACAGAAAGACAGAGACAGAGAATACAAATGCGTAAAGTTCTGCCATTTAGTTAGCAAATATATAGTATCACATTCGGTGTTAATTGCTTAGCTATTTCTTTCGTTGATTAGTTTGTTAGTGAATAAGATCATTAGTCAGTCGGTTAGTTAAGTTGTTTAGTTAGACAGTTAATTAGTTAGTCAGTCAATGTTCGATATTCAAGAATATTTAGTAATGCTTTACTTATAGTAATTGTCCAAACAATACCGTTTTCAAGACGAAATCCAACATCCTACCACTGCCCCGGCAAGTTATGTTCCTTATATGGCTGTGACAAATCATGGATTGCTACATCTGGAACTACAATGCTAATCATCTTAATTATTTCTCCTTTAAACATGTTTTACTTTTTTTTAAAACTTTTTATTTTATTTTATTTTTTTTCTTTTGTTTTCTTTTTTTTTAATTCTTGCTTGGACGGAAAGTGCAGCTTACATATTTGCAAAATCGTAGATTTCAAAACGTTTGTATGTCGGGTTTCTTCAGCAAGATCCTGTAGTAACACTAGTTCTGTACTGAGTTTGTGGAAAATGTTAATAGCTTTATAAGATAACAAATGTACCACAGGAATATAATCAACAGGAGACAGGGCCTTTTTTTGTTCGATTTTGCAATCCTAAAAGAGGGAACAGAAAGTTGCCAACAATCTCACATTTCGAAACAACGCTGATACCACCATGATTTTTAGAGGGTATGTTTGCCCAATTTGCTGCTTTTAGACCCTTTCTTCAAGTTGAAGATTAAGATTATCTATGTTGGGGTTTGTACCTAGACAAGGAAATCACGGTCAATGGGTTACGTTATTTGTCTTCCCCAAGACGCACTGACGAGAGGAGAGACAAAACATGTAACCCTGAAACCAGGATTCCTTGACTTTGTACAAACACAGTCATAGACCCAATTTTTTCCATTTAATTAAAATAACCCTGCACTTTTGCATATATATATATATA